>VZTO01002856.1:81602-112027 GCA_013400615.1 Syrrhaptes paradoxus | reverse complement strand
TCAGTCCTTGGATGAGACTTTGTTTTGTAGTTTTAGTTGTCATTTCTGATCATATGAGAAAGGGCAGGAAGATATCTTGAAAAATCTCCAGGTGATCTCCTGCCCCCAAGCACAATCAGTGTATCTAAACAATTTCTGACAGCTTTTAGATTTCTCCATCCTCATCAAAAGCTTTTTTTTTTTCTTTCTTTCTCCTCTCCACCTAAACTTCCTTTTCTGCAAGCTAAGCCTATTATTAAAAGGTTGCCTGAGATGGATGCAACCAGGATTATGATGGGGATTGGCAGATCCTGTTGCTTCTCTGCCCACTGCAAACAAGTACTACTGGTGCAGGGGCTGCATACAGCCTGTTCCACTCCCCACCGTTCCACCTCACTACCTCTGCAGTGAAAAAGGAACAGCAGTGCTACGGAGGAGATGTAGATCAGATGAGAACTAAAATAGAACTACCAGGGATGATAACCTTTAAAAACCTCCTCATTCTTGGTTTATTTATGGGAAAAAAGCTTGTGATAGGCACAAAATTCCCCTCGAAATCACATCTTTTCTGAGTGGTGTTGAACAATCTGTAGAAGCAAGTTTTCTGTTCTGTGATATGGTGCTTTCATTTTTTTTTCTTAAAAAAAAACAAAACAAAAACAAAACAATCCAACCAAACAAAATGTCCAAACATTTCAATGGTTCAGTNGTTTATTTATGGGAAAAAAGCATGTGATAGGCACAAAATTCCCCTCGAAATCACATCTTTTCTGAGTGGTGTTGAACAATCTGTAGAAGCAAGTTTTAAAAGGTTTTACACTCACTCATGCATACTTTGGGCAGTTCACACCACAGTAATGTATAATTCCCCCCCCCCCCCCCCCCTTTTTGTTTTGGAGGTCTGACCAAAAAAACCACAAATACCCCAAACTATGGCTGTTGGACAGAGGCAATAATATGCTTGAAAACCAATCTACTGTTTCTTGCAGTCAAATACTCCAGGACAAATCTTTATTGGCATAAATTTATTGTATATCATAGAATTATTAAGGTTTGAAAAGCCCTTGAGGATCAAGTCCCATATGTGAGTCTATAGAGTCTATGGTTAGTTGTGGTTTGTTTCTTTCCATCATGGCAGATCTCTCCCGCTGATGGTTTTCAGACAAGCATTTTCAATTTAGACATCTCTTGGTTTGCAGGGACAGCAAAAGCTGCTCAGATGGGTGCTTTTGTCCCTCCTGTGACTTTGTTTTAATTGATGCACTAGGATCCACAAACTGAAGGTGTTTTTTTGCGTTGTGTGACTGCCTTGACCCTAAAAACCTGACAAGTTAGGGCAGGGCTGCTTCCTTGGTTTCCCACTGAGGCCATGTACATGTATCCCTGAGAAGCAGGCCAGGATGTAATGCTTACTGCTGCTTTTCCCATTAGATTTCATTATCCCTTTATAGCTGTGGCTGTGTGAAGGAAACATTGTGAGAAACAACGTGATCAGTGTTAGCATTGCCTGGTTGTCCATGAACCCCATTCTGTTCTCCCTCCACACTCCCCTCGGTTAGGATCCATCCTGCCTTAAGTTAGGTGTTGAGTTTAAGGTAGTTGTCTGTGGTCCCCATAAAGTCAGTGGAGAGAGAGGGAAAGGGACACTTGCTGAAAGAAACATCTCATCTGAGACAGGCACCTGAAAGAGGTGTTACTATTCATCCTCTGGAGGTGGCTGTCTCTTCACTGAGGATGCAGCCACACTAGATGCCTGACTTTTAGTTAGGAAATTTAGAGATGAGTCCTACTATCACTGCTTCCTGCTGATCCTTTCTGTTATCCTGTACCAAAGTATCTGCAATCAGTTTCTTGAAGTATGTCCATAAGACCCTGTTCATAGAAGAGTGGTGTTGAATAATGATCGTAGCCCCAAGATATCATTTCCGTCTTGAATCCTGGCACAGTTGTCATGTTCTTTTCCTGCTCTTTATCAGCTTTCTTCAGGACTCCTCGTCTCTGTTGCCTTTCACTATCCAGTTGCTAGCACAAGCAGTATGGTGCAGACACATGGTAAAAGTGTGAGCCCCGGTCCCTGTTATGGACATGCAGCTGCTAAGACTGAATATTATAAGAAGGCTGTAGAGTCTTATAGCCTATTAAGTCCAATTAAATGGAATAAAAAAAATCAAATTGGTCTCAAATCTTCTAAGAATTTAAGTTTCAGCCCTGCCATCCAGTGATGTGCTCGTGTGTGTATCAGGAAGATGAAACTGATGCATTAAAAAACTCCCCTGTAGGGAGGATGCTCACCTTACCTGGTCTGACCTAAGGTAACAGACCAATTGCTGCAGTGAGCTTGAATTCTGAATAAGCTGGATGTGAAATCACAGATGTTGTCCTACACGTAAAATTCTCCCTTGACATTTTCTCGTGGCCCAGTCCCTGCTTGGGCTTCATCTTCTGTGAAGGAAAAGTATAACACATACTGAACTTTCCAGGACATTTGAAATAAGCTACTGCTTATTAATGGCACTGGGTTTTCTTCATAACTTAAACACTGTTGGTCAAATGAGTATTTAAATATATTTTGCTTAGATGGCAGTTAACCTTTTCTAACTTTTTTGCCTGGTAATCAAGTCCTAGGAAAAGAGGACTTCAATCAGCACTAATATTCATCAGCAACCTAAGGGCATCTTTTGACATTTAAATTTAAGTGAAGTTATGTTGGGGTAGTATTGGGACAATAAAATAATAAAACAGACCCCTGGGATTTTCTGTTTCCTGACAGGTATATGTATATACAGAAGCAAAAAAGCAAAAAAGTAGTCCTTGGATCTCAAGTGACACTTTGCAGAACTTGGGGTGATTTCTTTGTAACTCAGAAAAGAATGCCTCAGTTCTGAAATACAGTGAAATGCAGAACTGGAAAAACATTTTGACCTTTTAAGGTCTCTTTTGGTGGAAAAATTCACATTAAGTGATGTTGTGAGTTTATGTTGACTTTAGTAAATTGTTCGTTTGCATATGGGGCCATCTCCCAAATAAAAATTCCAGAAAATACTTTTTATATTTTTCTGGATTTTTTACAAATTCAAAATATCTAAAAATATATTGGAGTGCAGGTTACTTGGCATTTTCTCCCTCTTCCGTTAAACCAAAACTACTTTTGAGAATAATTTTTTACAATATATTTTTTGGCCTTCTTGGTGGGCAGAATCAGTACAAAAGGCATGGGATAAATCAGATGGTTTGGCCTCCAGAAAGCGTGTACCATGCCAGGCTTCCAGCGCTAGCTAATAAAAACTAGCTCCCAGACTCCGGCAGGAGATAGCAACTTTTGGTTTTAGGCATCCTATGATGTGGTTGATGCTACAGACAAACCAGTGCTCTAGAGAGGGTTTGAAGTGAGGGAGGACTGTGATGAGAAGTGAATTCATTAGCTCCATGGGATGGCAAGAAAGAGAAGATCGGTGAGCGGGCTTGTCTTACCACGTTCACCTTCCCCTGCAGCAGAGTGGGAAAAGGGCTTTTTATCTGGTGAAATGACTCACATTTTCCATTCTTTAGGTAAATATATATTTAAAAAAATATCTAAACTCCTTTATCGATTCTGTTTTGCCAGGGTAATTGTTTAGATAAGCTAGAATACCTGGCATTCAGGTGGTGGGACCTCCTGCTCTCGTGTCAGTCAGGGCTGTAGGAAAGGCCAGAACGTCCCCTCCCTGACCCAGAAGGAGATGTGAGCCGAGCAGGCAGGATGTCAAAGTGCTTCTTGCTTATGTCTCTACATGTTGGTGAGGCACAGACCTGGGCTTTTTTTTTTTTCTTCCAAGAAGTAAAAGGTCTGTGTTTCTTCTCCAATTCACAACAAGGACAGGCACGCTTCTTGCACTCTGGCCCTCCTGCATCTCCGGTGGTACAGCTTTAAGGGGGGAAAAAGAGTGAAAAAGAGGAGAGAGTGTAAATAAGGTAGTGGGTGAGAAAGTTTAATGTGACTATTAACCATTATTTTCTTCTGAAAATGCACATCTCTGATCAAGCTGGCACTGATGCAGAAATCTGGAGTGACAAGAGCTGGGCAATTACATTTCTTTCACCCAAGGCAGGGTTTTGCCAGCCCATGGTTACAGCTAACCATTCCGGGTAACCGAAGCTGTCATTTGGTGTGGAGGGAGCCTGGCAGAGAATGGAGAGATGGAGGGGCTGTGCAGCGGGTCAGATAAAAGGGCTCAGCTCAAGCCTTTTTTCAGCATCTGGAAGGGGAACGTGAGAGGTGGGAGCGCAGCAGCTGCAGAGGGTTATGGGGATGTATTTCCTTTGATGCATCAGGATCTATTTGTATGACCTCTCTGCTGGTAAAGAGTTCAACAGCACCAGTATTTCTTTTTGACTTTTTTCTTTTTTTCCCCTTGCAGCTCTGGTGATGGTCCTGAATAGCACAAGTGTCAGCTGGAGTGCCCGCATTCAGATTTTCCTTACCTTTTGCAAGCTTGTAGCAATTCTGATAATTATAGTCCCTGGAGTTATCCAGCTAATTAAAGGTATGAAATGAAAAGTAAATGCTTTTAAAGTGCTTTTATCTTTACCCTCCTCAGTCTTTCCCCACCTGCTTCCACCAAATAATGCTTATAGCAGCAAAATCTCTTAATTAGCCTGGGCTTGTTTAACTGAAGCTCTGTACTGTCATGTAATTGATTAGAGGTGGAACTACACTGGGATGAACTGGTATTTCCTTCAGCATGCCAATGAGTCTGTTCAGATCAGACTCAGGTTCTCAAAAGAGTGACATGATTGCTCTTCTCTGTAACGTGCCTTTGACATGAACATTGTGAAAGGGGCAGGATCAGTTTTAATGACAGGTGGGCATAGCCCCCTCCCCAAAGCCCACCCCTAGTCCAGGCAGAATATGTCTCTCTTAACTGGGCTGGTGCCTAGTCCTGTTTGGTATTGTGGAGGCGGAGGGGGCTCAGAATTGGGGAATACATACAAAAAACCAGTCTCATGGATGCTGTTCTGCCCTTTTGGCAATGTAAATTGTGACAACGAAGGTGCTGTACTGACAAGAGATAAGACAGTTAGCTATTGCTGTCATGGGCTGCCTGCCTGCAGGTACTGGACACTCATCCTGCATAGGGAAAGGAAAGCAGAAGTTTTTGGAGGGCCGGAATTACTCTACAGGCTCTGTTGGTGTTGCTGTATGAGCAAGGAGTGTGAAAACCCACCCTTGCTCTCCCCAGCTGCACCCAGCAGGGACATGGCTGTGCAGAGCTTTCCTTGGCCCTCTGGAAGTCATTCTCGTAAAGCCATGCTGGCAGAGAAACTCTTCATGGACGTATGCTCAGCTACCTGAAGAGGCTCTTCCCTGACAGCCCTGTCAGCAGTGGGTGAGGTGGTGACAAGCCCCAGCTCCCTCTCACTGCAATGCCATCAGACAATAACTGCACAAAGCCGGAGGAACCGTTCAGTGCACAGGGTCAGGAAGGGGAACACTTTTTAATGAATTGGTGCCAGATTTTATCTAACAAAAATTATCACGGTTGTTGGCTCGTCCCTGGGGATGCTCTTTTGTGATGCTTCACAAAGCCTTCCGCCTGAGTCAACAGCTCAGCATTAGGCTCTGCGGAGAGCTCAGGGTTTCTCAGGGACAGGCGGCTCTCTGTGGTTAGCAATAGACTCTGAAAGAAAACTTTTCCTGTGTAGCACTCTGCTGATTCACTATTTCTGTTTTCATGTTTTTCATTTCCTTTCTGGCAGTTGCAGTGCCTCTTCCCTCACCTCCTTTCATGTGCAAAATTTCCCTCTGTTCCCATCTGTCCCACTTTTCCTGGATCTTTGCAGCAGGTCAGACCCAGGTTTTGGATGGATTTTGCTGCCCTTAAGTAGCTCAGATAGCATCCCTGATTCCCCACATGGGCCTTCCTCTGGCCACAGCTCTTCCCTTAACCAAAAAGCCTCCCCTTCAGTGGGAGTTTTGACTGAGGGCTCAGTAAAAAAACTGAGTAAAAGGTAGAAGACTTGACCTATTGCTCATTGAAGTCTGGATGAATTCTGCTTCTTCCTGCTCCTTTTCTGTGGGGGATTGTTGCTCCTCAGGAAATTTGGGATATTTTAGGGACATGTTGCAAACCACAGAGCACCTAAATGAATAAGAGCATAACACAGCTCTTACACGTTTGCATTTGTAGGTGTGCAATTCTTAATTAGTGCAGTAGTAATACTGTACTGACTATAACATGGTAAGGAGTTACTGAATTTTTCAGTCATAGAAAGGTTTGAGATATTGGGCTTGTTTACCTTAAAAATGTTGCTTGCGAGTGAAATGCTAGCAATGTTCCTTCTGATTAAAATGTTACACAAGTGAAATTTTCCACAGCAAAAACTTACAGAGCTCATTCTGCTCTTTCATGGTGACATAAGTCACTGCTGGAGATGACAGTGCAGTGAGTTCATCGAGCTCAGAATGCTTTGACAAAAAAGTAATAGGTCAAATTCTGCTATTGCATTACTAGGGACCCCACAAAACCTTTTATAATTGCTGGCAGGTTGTGGATGCAAGGGTTGGGGCAGAAATTAAGGTCAAGGGCAGAACTTGAAGTCAGGGAACTGCTGGGTGATTAAATGTTCCGTGGTGTGATATATTTATTTGTTTTAAAGTAGTAGGTGACCAAAGAGCTTATTTGTCAATATTATTTTTGTTGATGTTGCAGGAGAAACACAGCACTTTAAAAATGCCTTTGCGGGGAATGATGCCAGTGTTAAGGGATTACCACTTGCTTTCTATTCGGGAATGTATGCCTACTCAGGCTGGTAAGTTGTTGAAACCTCGAAGTGTTTGTCCTGAAAACAGACTATATGCTCTAAGAAGGATGTTTGTTTATATGGAGAAATGAGTAGCACATTCTACATTTTTGCCAAACTCTATCATGTAGTGAGGGTGGATCTCACCACTGTTCCATGTGCTCAGTAGTTATTCTGCAAGCAGCTCTACAGAGGAAAGGTTTTTCTTCTGCAGTGTACAATAGGTAAACACTCACTGAACACTATTAAAAAAATCAGAATTTTATTTCTGTTCTTAAGACTAGAAATAAAGGCAACAAGAAAGAACCATTCTTAAATTTTCATTAAGTATTTTGACAAAAGGGATAATGAAGCTTTAATTTTTGTTGAACAAGTCATTAATTACATGAAAAATGAATCTATGAACTGTTGCAAAGTTGTGGGTCTCCATCCCACTTGTGTGGACCTCAGCCTGTGCTTTGTAAAAGCAGTATTTGAAGAATAAGAAGTGAACAACAATACCTTCAGTATAGACCACAAAACAAGGTAAAAACTAGATTCTTACGCCTTTTGCTCTGACAGAATTGGATCTCACTTAGCAAGAAGTGCAACTGGCTTCCATAGAAGTCAAGTGCTATTGACTGTGAGCAAAGCTATGAGAATCTGCCTTCAAGTATCCTGCTCAGGACTTTCTTTCAAGTTCTTTCCCTCTCCCCCACCAAAGTACACAGCAGCTGGTTTGAAAGGCGCCGCTGCTCTTGGAATCTGCCTTACGATTTATTCAGGCTTAGCGAGGGCTCCACGTCGCACAGAGCCATCCTGCAGAAAAAAAAATAAAAAAAAAAAGGACTACAATGCACAGAGTGGGCTTATTTTGAGATAGCTTTGTCTGCAGGTCTTCCCTTTCCTTTCCACAGCCTCACAGGCAGCTGAGTTCTTACCTTTGCACAAAAGGCGAGGGCTGAGAGATAAGGGTTTTATTTATTTAATTCGGAGGGACAATGGGCTGAACATTTGAGTTCTCTGTTGGTCTGTAACTCCCTGGTTGCAGGGGCATTATAGCCATGCACACTGAAGTATTGAACAGAACTTTTGAATTAAATGGTGGGGGGCGAAACCCAAGAGAGTTGAAAGCCTTTATCTGTGATAGATGTGTAAGAAAAGAGTCTGGCATTTTGAAGCCTCAAAGAAATTGAACTCATTATGCGGACAGCATCTACCTTCTTCCTGCTCCCTCATGTAATGGCCTCTGTCTCTCATAACCCTACATGTGATGGCGTCTCACTTTTACAATATTACCATAACTGTACATTTTTGTATGAAGACAATTTTAAAAGCTCTTGAATATTATTCAGCGCTAAGGCAGAGTTTATTTACTGTGAAATGTTACATCAAAACCCGTTATTCTGTTGTTTCTTTCTCATTTCTTTGCATTTTCCACTTAACATTCCAAACCCCTACAATAAAAATAATTTCTCTTTTTCCTTTGCACCCTCTGACTTTTATTTCAAGGTCCTAATTTGCCACTTATAAAGAAATTAGCAGAAAAAGATCTAATTTGGCTAGGGGTTCTTCCCAGCTGCCAATTTGTCTTTGTCACCAGCTCAAATTGATTGCCTTGGAGCACAGAGGAGCAGACCATTAAGTGGAGTGTCAATACCCTTGCACTATCAGTTTCATGGGGCTAAATCAATCTAATAAACTGAATGTGAAGGAGTGTTGCAAGTGTTGATGTTGTGTCCCAGAATGCAGGCAGAATTTTATGCATAGCCCATGGGGTTATTAAGTTTTAATGATACAGCTTTAAAAAACAAAACAAAGGTAGTATTGCTTATATGTATGGGTTCATCCTGCAAAGAGCAAGAGTAGGCTGTTGGGTATGTAAAATGCTGGGTGAAAAAGGACAAGGAGAGAAAAGAGTGCAAGGAAGCATGTCTTTGCACCTCGAAAGGACTGATGCAGGGCAGTCAAATTACTTCTGTAATTACTGTTAAGAAATAGCTGAATGTCTTACTTGTCAGAAGCCATCTCTCCTTCGAACTATCCCAACCTGCTCTGTGCCCCAGCAAGTTTAGAAGAAAGTACTGAGGTGATTGTGTAAGATGGAAAACCTAGTTTTACAGAATTCCATGCTTGGTCACAGAATCATATTTTTTAAAATCATGAGCCAAGTCATTCTGCTAACCCAGATCTGGTCCAAGACTTGTGATGGAGAAAACTTCCCAGCCTTTCAGGTATCGTTTGTTTATTCACTGTAGCAATGTTGGGTCAGATATCATTTGTCTTCCTGTATCCATCCTAAAAGCAGAAAGGCAGCAAAAGCCCTGCATTGACTGCTCTGGTTAATTAGCCAAGATGTGACTTTGTGCTCGTACCTGAGCCACGCGCATCTGTGTGATCCAGCGACGCACAGACCTAGTGCTAATAAATGCCAAACAGTGGGTTCAGTGACCTTGAGGCTGACGGTTGCTTTGTATGCAGAGCTATGCCCAGCGAGTAGTTCCTATGAATTCCCTCCTGTACGTAGCTGTCTCTTGAATGTGACCAGAGTGCAACTTGTGCTGGAGGTTGTGCAAGAGCACGCAGGATTAGCAGCCTGGGTTTGCGATTGTATACAACACACTAGTGTCAAAATCCTGCTTTTAGGAGGGTTTTTTGAGACTACATTTATTTTTATTGTTGAAAAGTCCTTGCTGAGTCTCCCTGATGAGAATTTTGGCCAATATAACCTGAAATTGTAAAAGGCTACAAAGAGAATGAGGCTTGAGGGTACAGGTGTGTTCGTGTATAGGATTAAGTTAGGCCATAATTTGCTTAGTATGNGTATGCAGAGCTATGCCCAGCGAGTAGTTCCTATGAATTCCCTCCTGTACGTAGCTGTCTCTTGAATGTGACCAGAGTGCAACTTGTGCTGGAGGTTGTGCAAGAGCACGCAGGATTAGCAGCCTGGGTTTGCGATTGTATACAACACACTAGTGTCAAAATCCTGCTTTTAGGAGGGTTTTTTGAGACTTCATTTATTTTTATTGTTGAAAAGTCCTTGCTGAGTCTCCCTGATGAGAATTTTGGCCAATATAACCTGAAATTGTAAAAGGCTACAAAGAGAATGAGGCTTGAGGGTAAAGGTGTGTTCGTGTATAGGATTAGGTCAGGCCATAATTTGCCTAGTATGTCGGTGGAAAAAAAAAATTAATTCCACACTGACATTACATAGCTTTTGTCTTTTTCCTGCTTTGCTGTCTTTTCTGAGAGTTCAAAAGCGGGCTTCCCTGTCTGAGTGTGTGGATGAGGGAAGGTTAAATCTCACATTCTCCTTAATCCAAACATGGGTCTGCAAAGTGTACTATAGTTAATGGCAGTACTTGACGAAAAGCATCTTCATGATTCTTTGGGAAAGAAATACAGATCAAAATCTACCAAACCCTTACAATGTATCTTATAACTATTTTCTAGGTTTTACCTCAATTTTGTTACTGAAGAAGTGGAAAACCCTGAAAAGTATGTACCTGGTGTTTTTTCTTGACTTTTTAAGAAAGATTGTAAAATTAAAAATGTTATAAAAGTAGCGATCTTTAGAAATTCTGCATGCTGGTCAAGCTGCTTGCTTTCCAGCAGATCTGCTATCTGTTTGAATTGCAACTGCTTGAAGGTTTGCTATTTTTGGCCTGTCGTGACCTTGTTATGTATTCTGCTTTTATGTGCACAGAAAGCAGAAAACTAAGTAGATCTCCAGGGCTCTGATTCTCCCCCTCAGGATACAAGTAAGTATCAGTGGCTCCTTTCAGTGGAAGTTACTGGTATCCTGTCAGGGAAATCTTGCCCAAGAAACTTATCTGCTGCAATATTTGGCAGTTTGCTATGTTTAAATATTAATCAAATACTTAGTTCTACTTGTTTTAGATGCCTCAGAGTTGCGGGATCTTGAATACACATAGCACAGCATCCGATCCAATTAAGCCTAACAGGGGATATTGGTGGGAGCCTGTTTCAAACCAGAGATGAATACTCTCACTGCACCTGTCTGTAAAATATGGAAAGCTGTCCTGTTACAGAGAGTTTGGTTTGGCAGATCTATTTTTGTAGATATGTTTTGGTACGTGTGGCTGGTAATAAAACAATATTAACCTTTTCTAAAAAATAACTAAAATGTGCCTTCTCAAAGCCAGTTTTGCTCTTTGAGAAAATTAACAATTGGTTAAAAATTACTGGGTTGATATAATTTTCTTAGTTTTTTTTAAAATAAGATACCCTGATGGGGTACCAAATAACTTACTGTTTAAAAGGATTTCCAGCACTATACACTCAGAGAATATGAAACTGCACACCTGAGACATGTAAAGAAAGAAAAAAAAAACCAAACAGCTACCGGTGGGGAGCATGGGGAAGGTTTTTAGTTGTTTTCTTCAAAGTCTGAACCTAGATGGCTGCTGTTTGGTGTTTTCACCAGAGACCTGAAAATAATTATAAAGAAACTGATGATAAAACATGAGGATGGCAGAAAGACTGGCAGATTTCCATTGTTTCTGTGCCTTTGAGGGGTCTGGGGTATTAACAGTATCTTTAATGTGATCAGAAGGTGGATTCCAAGGAATGTATGGCTGGAAGCTGAATCCAGACAGATGCAGGTAGAAAATATAGCATTAATATTTAACAAGGTGGTTGGCTAATCATTAGCAAGGATACCTGTGTGAAATTGGGTTCTTTGTTGGTAGTCTTCAGTTCAGATGGAACACGTTTTTAGAAGCCGTGCTTTAGTCAAACACAAGCCGTTTGGCTCGGTAGAGAGCAGCTGGCTAACGCTTCCCAGTCCTGTGACACACAGGAACTCACGCTGGATGATCTAATAGCAAATCTGGGTTTAACTGCTGAGGATCTGTGTGCTTTATAAAGTCAGGGGAGGCAGACATTAAAAAAAAAAAACAAACACCACCACTTTTTTTTTCCTTTTGAGAAATTATTGTATGGCAAACTGACTTGAAAAGAAATGTGAAGCTAAATAAAAGAGTGAAGTGATTCTGGTCCAAGACTCCGACTGCTTCAGGGAATTCTGAGGAGATGAGTTAGGAGCCAGAGTCTTGGCGATGTGATCAAAAGCGTTTGCTAGAAGCCAGAAAATTTGTAGGTTATCATGTGGTTACCATCAATAGTGTGGGATGGTTTTGAACATGCACATGCCTACTACCCTTTGGGACTTTTCATAGACTTCTGTGTCTCTGCAGTCCTCTTAACTGTACGGTGCTTAACTGAAATTATTGCTAATTTTCATTACAGCTATTTTGGTTTATGTTGACTTTTTTTTCCCTCGTGTTTCTAGTCAGATGAGTGCATATTTCTGAACGTGTTGCCCTCTGCTGCGTAGGACAGAAAGGCATAGTTCCTTATTTCTTTTTAACTAGGCACCAGTTCAAGCATGTTGTATCACAGCTAAGAAAAGTGGTGTGGGTCAGATTTGGGGTCTTCTTCATTGCAGCTGGGATGGGAGGGAGGGAAACACTCTTTCTGCCCCCGTCTTGGGAGAGCTTCTGTTTACAATGCCTGGGGTCACAGTCTCCATGCATAGGTATAGATATACAGTAGAAGAGATCGGGATTTAAAATATGGCTAAATGAGCGGCAGATTGTAGCAGGGCAAATGGATTGCTCTCCTCTGTGCTGATGGAGCCCTCTGCACCGTCTGTACATGGGGATTCTGGGCTTCATTAACATGAAACAAGCAATTAAATGGAACAGTAGGAATATTTTTTTATCCAGTTGCCACCTGTGAATGGCTCTGTTGGAAAGACATCCTGCTGAATGGGGTCCTGCATCCCCAAAGATACAGGGCAAGGGAATAACGTGGAATAATCCCAGGGGCATCTGTCTCAGCTCCCAGCAAACTCAGTGCAGGCACTAGGTAAACCACTAATCATGCTGCTGTTGTAAACATTTATTAGGACTCATAATTTTAAAAATATGCTTTATAAGTTTTAATATAATTTTTATATATTTTTTTCACCTGAAATGCTGACTTTCATTCTTGTGGCATGCCTCATGTTCAAGGTTGCATAAAGTGCCGCAGATAGTACGTAGCTGTTTTTAAAAAGGAAGTATAGGCTGGAACCACTTGGAGTTTGTAACAGCTCCAGGTGCTCAATTTGTAGTGTTTGTCAATGGTTAGGGATGTAAATTGCTTACAGCAACAGAGGTGAATGTGGTGATGCCTTCTGCACCGCGCGTGCCAAGGTAAATGTTTGTCTGAGAATCAGTCACAGTTCCGTATTTCCAGCTGTATGGCGGCTTTTGAAGTAACCGACAGCTGGTGCTGAGATGAGTGATCAGCAGTGTCCCCACGTTAACCAGCCTGCTGCAAACCTGCAGTGAAGTGCACTGAAAGAGTTGGGGGGAGAATAGCACCGGTACAATGCAGAAATGCTCTAGCAGAGAGGTATCAGGGGCCCATGTTTGTGCAAACACCTTTTTATCTGGACTCCTTCTCCACTCTTGTGGTATTGTGCAGGATGAGAGAGAAGGATCAGGGCCCTAGAATATACCCGGGAATGCACAGGAAGATGGGAACATTTGTTTTTAGGCATTCAAGTAGGGGTTGCTGTGCTTGCTGGGGTGTGTGCAGCCCCAGGAAAGTTTGCTGGAGTGCAGTGAGTGCTGTTGGAAACACTGGAGAGAGGCAGGGGCAGGGGGATGCTCGTGACCTTGCCCAGCTGAAAGCTGCCTTTGTGCTCCTGCAAAGTGGCTGTTTGTCCAGGCAGAAAGGGCTCCCGAAGGCTGTGGGAGTTTGTGTAGGTGCAGCAGTCTGCCTGGGAGCAAGAAATTGCAGATTTAGGTCTATAAATAGGAGAAATACTATGGGCCTGAGGCACTGAGATAGCTGGGTGATTTGAAATCCTAGATAGAGCTGATACTGGGACATTGCAAATGAGCCAGGTGGAGGGGAAGCACCCTTTAAATTATAGAAGGGAGAATGGAAAAAGGAAGAAAAAATGTGGAAGTGAGTAATGTTACTTTTTGAACAGATTTTTTGGAAGTAGTGCTGATTCTCACTTTGAAAGTGTCACAGTCCCTTCTTTTGTATAAGAAAAAGGACATTATTATAACCCCAGTTATCACAGAATGAAAAAGTAGCTCTTTTTGTCTCCTGCTAAACCCCCTTTTGATGTCTTATTTTTAAGCCTGGACTCATTTCTTTATTCCTCTTTGCTAAAGGAACAAATAAAGTGCTTCCCCCGTACAGCATTAGTAGGACCTGAAGCAACATGAAGCTGATGTTTGTTTTACAAGGAGCTGGGGTTGCAGTGCTCAGCTGCTTTAATGTACAATTTATTCTAAAGGAGCCTGAACTAATTCTATTATCAAGAATATGTGGAACAACGTTGAAATGTAAGAAGAAAGTTCTTTTTTAGTTTTTGAAATTACCCTTTGCATATGTGTGCTAGGTCAATAGTGACTGCTGTTTGAAATGAAATGTCTGAATAATCCCTGAAGCAGAGCTTCACTAAAATAGCCTCATGCAGCCACGTCACCTGCAGCTTTGATCTTTTTTATTTTCTTACATTATAAGGATCAAGGATCAACCCTACTCAAACTGAGGTCGGATTGTATTGTCTAAATAATAAGTGAATGAAGGAGCAGCCAACCCTCTGAGAGAGAATTTGTCACCTGAAAATTGACAGAAGCCGTGTTGCCTGGAGCAGTAAATTTAGAAGGCTGGAAATCAAGCGTGTTGAACTTTCAAACTCATTTCTTATACATGGTCTTTGAGCTCATCTGTATTCTTGAGCAGGCACTCTGTACTCTCAAGAAACAGCCCAAGCTTTTCCAGTCAAGACCCTAAAAGCATCTTGTGCCCAAACGGCCCTTCCCTTCTCCCTTCCCAGCTGCAGCAGAGTCCAGGATCAGCGCTCCAGTATGTCAGGAATGTTGACAGACTCCAGATGAGGAAGTAACACAGGAGTGTTTTCACCTTACAGCACTGTCTTCAGAGCCTCCCCAAAGTCAGGGCCACGTTCTGTCAGATGCTGGCCAAAGAGAATCCTGTTGTAAACTAATTATGTTCTCCGTCCTCAGTATGAGCAGGTGATGAGTCTGAAGGCCTCATGTTATAAAGATTAGGCTCTTGGTAGAAGAGAAAGAAAATATTATTTCACTTTAAGAGAAGGGAAACTAAGACTTGGATTCCTTAATGACTTCAAGGAAGTCTGTGACCAAATAGGCAACTAGAGCTATTGACCCACAGTCCTTTAACTCAAACCCATATGATTTCTTTGGCAGTCTAAGTTTTTGTTTGCATTGTTGAACTTAGTAAATATTTTTCCTTCAGTACTCTCCAATTTCAGTTGTATAAAATGATGAATAGGAGATTTTCAAAGGAGGTGGAGTCTGAAAATATTTTACAGCAAAAAGTCAGATCCCTTTGCAGTTGCAGTTCAGTACAGCTGCTGTTTGGCATGATCCTTTCCTCTTGTCCTCTCGGGTTTTTAATTTTTTTTTCTTTACCTTTTCTTTTTTTCTCCTTCCCTTATTGGGGCATTTCATTTGCAAATATTCTTTTTCTGTTTGTAAAATAACTTTGGTCCAACCCAGGCCATCTATCATTGTTTAAAAAGTTACACAGTGCAAAGAACATATTATTGAGATGTATAGTGTTTATAAGCCTGGTTTCAGATTGATAAATCATGTCTTGTGCTGTTGAAAAGCTAAGAAATGAATTGCTTCGCTATGACCTTGGGGTCTGAAATTAGTCAGTTTGTCTATTAGATTTTTCCAGTGTTCTTCTCACTTCATTTATTCCTTCTTTTCTAAGCAACCAAGCAGCAGTAGGTGTATAGCAAGTCACCAAGGCTTGATGTCATCAGACATTTTGTAAAATCAGGGTACTAAAATGTTTGATATAATCTGGTTTTATATTGGGTTTAAATAATATGAGTGTCATGTTTCATTAATCTAGTGTGTGCCACCCATTTGTATTAATTAAAGTTGAAAGTCACACTTTGCATGTATGAGGGCTGAGTGAGAGAAACGTGCTATTAGAGATTTTTTCAGGGTGTCTAAACATCATAGAGGTGCAGATGGATGGAAGGGGAACAGCGGCTAAGACTAAAACTCTTCCAGCTCCCTACTTGTTTGTAGCTGTCTGATTTTTTTTGACACTTCACAGTAGGATGCACCCTGCTTCCAAAATCAGTCAGAAACTTGAGTTGCATTGTTGCTCACTACCAATCTAGACCATGACTAGTTAGTCCTAGTAATCATGGCAATGAAAAGTGGTTTTGATGTTAATCAAGAGGATGCAAGTTTTTGTCAGCCTTTGCCATTTCTGCCTCTCTGCTTCTTTGTTCGTTGTTGTTATTTTATAACTTATACTCTGAAGAGGAGTATTAATATTGGTATTGATTATCTTAGGCACCAGAAAATGAAAAAAGTTGGAAGTTTATCTCCCTGCAGCCATGCTGTCTGTCATTTCAAACACACCTCGTCACTGCTTTTTATTCAGGAAAGACAGATGTAGTTGAAGTGTGGAACTGGGACTCAGGAGATCCAACTCAGGCACAAACCTGCTGTGGAAATGGAGGGTGGCTTGCTTCATCTTTTCTCCTCCTGTTTCCCTCCTTTCTCTCCTGCCCTTCTCTATCTACTTTATAGTAGATAAAGTGGGGAGGTATCACCTCCTGGCTTTCTTTTTGGAGTATTTATGTCCTTCCAAGTTCCAGAGTGAGCCATGGGCTACGAGGAACCGAAAAAGTTTATTTGGTTTTAAAAATCTAAGCACCTTGAATTGAAGGCTTTAGCAGATTTATTTAGCCCTGGGTGTGGCTTCTTTAGGTCCCAGTCCTGTAAAGGCTCATATGGTATCAGTGGAATAAAGATGCATGTGTAGGTTCCTGCACAAACCTGCGAGTAACCAGCACCTGGAGGTGTTCCCCACAGGGATGAGATCTTATTTTCAAGTAAACTTTGCATAAGCCTTTCTCATGAAGTAGCTGGGCATAAGTACAGTTCCTTCCTTTTAAGTTTGACTCTGGATGCAGGTATCCCACTTAGATATAAGCAGAATAGCTTCGGTACCTAGAGTTTGGAATCTTTCTTGTGCTGTTCTGTTCCACTTACTTGTAAAAGATGCTTTTGACTCCAGTTCATTTTCTTCATGTTAGGCTACAGTGCCAAATATTCAGAAATTACAGGATTGCATTGTCGTTTTTTTATCTGAAGGTGATTAAGAGAGACAAATGGTAATCTTTCAAACACTCTGCAAAACCCGTTTGCTCATGTGAATTCAACAGGTTACCTTAAAGGGAAAGTCAGGTCGTTTAATGAGTAAAATGAGCATTTGCATTTTTTCTTCCATATATCATTTGTGTCTTGGGTTACTTTTCTATTTGCATACTTATTCTCCATCATAGAATGAGTATGTTTTAATTACCTGCCCTCACTATTTTTATGTGTCACTTCAAAAGAAATCTAATTCTTTCTAAGTTTTACTCTATGTAACGGCCCAGCAGGTTGCATAAATTTCCTTAGTTGTCTGCTGAGCATCTCAGAAGCTGAGGTGCCTAAACACTGGTGATTGTAACGGCACTTTTCACAGTTTAATTGTGTTCTGTGTGAGGGATAAAATGATAGATTCACAATCGTGTCTTCAGAACTGTAAAAGCCTTTAATGGGGAGCTGAATCTGCCAAATAAAGAAAACAAATTGATTTACTAGGTCAAATAGACTTAAACAAAACCAAGCATGAGTTTTGCTATTTGTAAATTGTATGAAAAAAAACATTTAATTAAGAATGTAATTCAGTAGTATTTGTGTGTGTTTGAAAGGGAGAAAAAGACAATTACTGGCTCATAGGGGAGCTGGTTCACCAGCATGAAACTGTTCTTGATAAAATGAGCTTTCCTTTACTTTTGCTCTCTCACTAACCTCATTAACTACTTACTCCTTGCATGCCTCACATTGTCAACTCATTCATTATAGTTTTTTTAATAAATGATTGATAATTCATTTCTGAAACTACGTATTCCAGTCTTGGATGTATGTTTTTAGATGGGTTCAGATTTCTGAGATCTCAGCATGGGAACTAATTTTTTTCACCTCACTAAAAAAAAATTATTGTTTTAATTAAAGGATGCTGCTGCTTCTTTTGCTGCAATCTGGCAATTCTCTTATGAGTGAGATCCAAATGTTCTGAGTTGCTTTGCTCTTATTTATCATCTTTTTTTTCACTAAAACTCCAAGGTTGGGAGGCTTTATTGACCAATAGTTTGCTACAAAGAGGTTTCCCAAACTGTCACTTGAAGGCCATGGGCACATCATCAGGCTGAGACATGCTTGACAAAATATTACGTGGGAGGCAATGCTGTCATTAGCTGTGACATGACATGCTTCATAGAGACAATTTCCCAGGAGGAAGGAGTAATTATTATTTAATTTTGCACCTGATCTTAGCTAATTTTTTGATGATAATTTGGGGCAGCTTGTATTCAAAACCAGTCACAAAGCCATGGGGAAAAATATTGAAAATATTCTTCAGCCAGCTATGACCTCAGCTTAGACACAGTAGTATTGCAGTCAGCTTTTCTTGCCACGCTTTCTCATTCCTAATGGGGATGCCAGTAAATCAATAAAGAATAGTAAGCTTTTCAAAAAAGCCACCAAACTTCCTTCAGGACATACTGCTTTGGCTGCTTCACTGTCCTGCATGTCAGTGAGCGGAACTTTTCAAGCCGCATGCTGGAGCAGCAGAGGCTGGGGTAGCTTCAGCTGAGTTCTGGCTCCAGTTTCTCTTCCTCTCTCCCCTCTCCATCTCACCCCCCGTGAGACATGCCATAAATGCCCTAACCTCGACAATCTGTTGGTTCTGCCAAGGATGGATGCAATTAAGCAATCCACGTGTGAGACACGCAAATGTTTCAAGGGCTGCAAGTTGCTCGGAGACATCCTTGGGGCCTGTCTGTGACAGGATTTGGTGAGGGTCACTGAATCCACAAAATATTTCCAACCAGCTGGAGTGAACAAAGGAAACTGGGGTTTTTAACTGTGTTAGCAGCTTGAGTTAAAACAGGGAAAAGGTCAGGTCAGGTGGGAATTAAAACTGGCAACCCAAATGAAAATCCAAGTAGTTGGGTACCTTTATTTGTTTGTTTTTTTAGCTTCAATTACATTGAGTGAGGTTTTTGGATTTGATAACATGGGTTACCCTCTACTCTTGCAGTGCAGAGATATCTTTGGTCAAGCAATTTTTGAGAGTTCTAGCACACTACCTGCCATGTATAATGTTACTGAGGATGTGGATTCAGTCCTTTAATTCTTATTTTCCCTGTTCTAGCCTGTTGAACACAAATTCCTCCTGCTGCACCTGGGTGTCCCTTGCCCCACGGATGTGGCGGGTCCTCCCCAGCAGCAGCTCTGTATCCTAAGAGAGAGGAAACCGAGGGCACACTGGGAAAACACGGTGTGCTGTGCAGTTTGAGTCAGGAGTGATCCAAACCAAGTATGCAGAAAAACTCTGCAAACCTGAATCCCCTGCCTTGTCTTTGACACACGCACTGTGTGTCTGAACGGGGCTTTGAATTCAGCAGAGCAGTATCTGCAGGCAGCAGAGGGGCTGGAAAGATGACTCAGGAACAGGGATCACAGAGAGCAAAAATTCAGCAGCAGGGGTAGCAGAAGGGCTGCAGGTTTCACTGGGCACTGTTCCTCTTCCTCAGCAGAGAGTGGGAGGTAGCTCCTGTGTGTGTACCACTTCCCAGGGGTTGCACGTTTTCCTTGCACGTTTCATTAGGGACTGACCTAATGGACATTATCACAAGCTGTAATGTCCAGGAACGTGTACAGTACACACATTCAACATGTTATTATTTCTTTTTCCTTTTCCCTTGTGCAGTTTCTTTTTTTTTTTTTTCCAACCCGTGATTTTTTGATGCTTATATCAGTGCTGAGTCCCGTGGTGCAATCCCACACCATGAGAGAGGATCTTTGGGTGGTTTTCAGGTACTGGCATCTTTGTCATTGGCGGCTCCTTTCTAAGCACGTATTTAGCATTTGACTTGGTTCAGCTGACTTCTAGTCTTTCTATCTCCTACTTGCATTTTATTATCTTTCTATTTTAATGTAAAAACAAACAAAAAAAAGATGATGTTCTGTTTAGAAATTGACTGCAGTGAAGAGCTACCTGTGACAGGGTTTAAACTGATATGCCAGTCAATATGTGTGAATTAGAGAAGACTGATGTAATCTATAGCGTCTGTAAAGGCTTCAAGGTTGTACCTTGATCATTAATTAAGACAATAAGGATGTCTCATAAAATTACAGTTGAGGAGACTAATAATTCGGTATTGAATTAAGAAAGGCAAGGTCACTTCTATAATTACCTGTTCTAGCATTTATATTCCTTGTATAAAATGCTTCTACTCACACAAAAGTCAGGCTGATGGACATGGAAATATTCAGGACTAGGAAATGTAGAATTCACACCTAAGCTTTGATGACTAAAAAAAAAGTGTAGTTGTCTTTTCTATCTATTTTTTCTGTTTGAGTTTTATAGTGTGATTTATTATTTCGTACAGTCAAAGTTAACTTATAACATATGCCTGGCGTAGCTGTTTAAAGAAAAGTGAGTGGAAAATGGAAAAAAAAAATGAATGCTATAGATGCAGGGTTAGATTAGTATAGCCATGCTGGGTTTTAGCTGTGGATGTGTGTATGGAAATGAATAGTGCTATTACTAATATTTTTCTCCTAATTGTCTGATATAGGCTCTGATTCCAATTCCTTTTATGTCTCAAGAATGTAATAAAGATATGCTGGCACAGAAGTCAGGAAGGTAGTTGGCTATCTGAAAAATCAAAGATAGTCAGCAAACAGCTGGAGGATGGAAGGAAGAAGAGAGAGGAAAAGAATTGCAAGGGTAGAGGCCAGAATACCCCACTGATACCCAGCAGAACACGGGGTTAGTGGTGGTTCTGTTCCTGTGCATGCTGTTAGGAGGGAGGAGGGTACGGCCAGACGGGAGAGCAGGCTGCCTGCATGGCAATCTCTGTGCTAAGACACTGTCTGCATGAAGGCAATACTTCAGAAGCTATTGCTGGGTATGTTTGCTTCTGTTTACCTAGACTCTCTGCTTTAAGCTAAAAGGCCCAACTCAAAATGAAAATGACTGAACGAATTCTCTCAGAATTCTGCAAATGCTGGAAACGTTTTGAAGATTATTTCTAGTCCTGAAAGTGCCCCCTCAGGGCGGGCTCCTGCTGAAGGAGAGGTCTCTGCCCGAGCAGCGAGGTTCCTGTGGGCTGGCAGCAGGGGCAGGGGCTCCCGTGGTGCTGAGCCTTGTCTGATCCCAGCCAGGTGTAGCGGGAAACTGGGCTTGGGCTAATCTCTTCAGCAAAAATTTCAAATTTTAACAAGTGACAACCTTTGTCAATCTAATGCTGATGGTGCAAGATGTCCTGACCGGCTCCAGGGTCATTGCTCAGGGAGGACACGGAAGAGGCGAATGCCTACATGGAGGTGGATGCTTACGAGGAAAACCCTCAGCCAGGTTTCTCATCCTCTGCCAAGGCTGTGGCACCTCTTTCAAGGAAGCAAAGTTCAGGGAACTCAGCTGGAGTGTCCTGCCCTCCTTCTCCTCTGCACCGTGGGGAGAGCCCCGCGGGTTTGCAGGAGTTGTCTGATGCAGAGTTTTGCAGCACCTCTGGCTCCCAGAGTTTCACAGAGCTTCGGTGGCACAAGGCAGTGATAAGTGTATGTGCTGGCTTCAGGTTGGGGTGGCGGCCACCCCAGCCTTGTCTGTGGTGGCTGCAGTGTCACCTCCCTCTGGAGCAGGCTGCTCCTTTCCAGCCCGCGTGGCTGGGTTTGCTTGCTGATGTGATAACCTGCTGAGTGCGAGGTGTGTTTGCTTTTCTTTTTTTGTTTGTTTATGTGAATCACTGTTACTATGAATCAGACCTGCTCAGGAAGTAAAACAAACGTTTATTCACAGCCTCCCCGGGGTGGTTGGCAAAATCCTAATCTGCTTTAGCAGCAGGCGAATGTAATGTAACAACAAAACAATGTAACCTTCTCTGTTTCCACCGCCCTGCGTTTTCCTTCATTTTCCACACTTTCAGCATCCAAAACACAGGCGAGCCTATTCTAACATCTTCATCTCTTGCACTGAGAGATGTAGCAGTACCTGTTTGGAAGGTGATGGTACCCTCTTTATGGGAACCCCCAGCTGCTCAGCAGAATATTCATTGCAGGAATGAAGATTCTCTTGCAAGACTGATGTACTGCTGAAGCTCCAGAGCTGTGAAATGTGCTGCATCTGACTGGAGAGATGATGGGTCTCTCAGGGCCAGGCTAGCTCTTCTCTTGGCTGCAGTGAAGGTTGCAGGCTTTCCATAGACATCTCCATTCTTTTTTGGTGGTTCATAAGCAGGTGGCATGACTGAATTTACTGTAAAGTCACCAGATCAGTTATAACCAGATGGGACAAAAGCAAATTGTCCGAACGGGAATCAGATAAAGCTGTGTCTATACACTTACAATTATGTCAGCTACGCACCAGAGCTAGACAACAAACATTTTGTCTACGTGAGAATTACTGGTTCTCAAACCAGTTTCTTGTTTAACTATGATGTATTGTCTCTTCCTTGAGAAGTTGCATAGGCGTAGATCAGTCTTTGCTTACGGTTACTGTCGGAGCAGGTCACATCCCGTGTACAGAAAAAAGAGGAGTGTCACGGCGGGTTTTCCTGTTGTTTGTACAAGCCAGCCAACGCCCACGGCCTGTGGGTAGGTACGCGTGACAGGAACTGCTGGTCTAATTCACAGCTGGATGTTCTCATCTGCGCTGTGCTGCATCCTCTCCTGGACGCAGAAGATCAAGAACCTCTTTGTACCCTTTTGTTTCCTTTTCCTTTTGACACTAAGCCTCAGAAACACAAGTGCAGGGTGCTAAGCCAGGGTTCAGTGAGGACGGTGTTACACCAGAAGCAGTAGCAGCATCTTGCGTGCCATTAACAGTAACCTTTTCCTAGAGCACCATCTGAAACTTCTGTAGGCTGATGCTCGCAACTAAATGACAGAGAAAGTGCCATAGGAATTTTTGCTGGTATAAAGTGCAAAATGGGAGGATAAAATGCAAATAAAGGAGTGGACTTAAGGTTCTTTCTTTTACTTATGTGCATCAGATTGGAGTTTTACAACTGAGCAAACAATTACCACGTGCCGTGTTATCAAGGGTACTTGTCCTTTAGAACAGCATGGTCAAAGTATCAATACAAGGGTGTTATCATGCACGAGAAAAGGAATATATTCCACTTGTTCCAGCTGGCAGACCAATTTATTCAACTTTTACACTGTCTTTTTGGATGAGACATTCAATGGGGTTGTCTTATTTGATTGTTTAGCTTTAATAACTAGTGAAATTGCTGACTTGTATTTAAAATACGTAATAGTTGTATCAAACCAAGACAATTTGGCCTGGTTTGTCTTTCCTGTAGATGAGCATATCCCTTTCTGTGGGATCATAGAGTTTCCATCAGAGGAGACTGTACGTTCTTCTTACCCAGCGAGTGCTCAGATTCATTTTCCCCTGCACACCCCTTTCCTACATGGTAACCATTTTATTTGTGTGCTTATGGGTTTGCTGATGTTCTGGAAGCTTACAGTGTAGTTTATACTTTGGTATTTGGCTGTGAGTGTGTTGGAATTCTAAATACACAGTGATAGTGATATTTTATTTAAGGAAAGAATATTGTTAACTAACAACCCATAAGGGTTTTCAATCATTTAAATTACAGTACAGCCTATATCCATGAACTGTAAACTAAGAGGATTTATATAAGATTATAATGGCTCCAGAGGAGCTGTGAAGTGAATAATCTGCATTTTACAAGTTGCACTACTGTGGTCTATTATGTCAATCCTCATTCACTTGTAACACTTGTTGAGCAAGTACTGTTATTTGCATCTTCACCTTGTCATTATGTTTTGTTCATTGCAAAAAAATGGACTGTATAATAACAATATTTAATTTTTTGAAGGGTGATGGAATGAAATGTCCCTTAGAAGAGTAGTTTTGATGTAATAATTTAGAAAGATCTAACAGCAACAGAGAGACCTTCCACTTAGATGATGAGAAGGGATAGAGAACAGGAGCACTCTAGTATGACAAGAGCTTTAACTTCTGTGTGAGGTTATTTTGGAGAAAGAGGAATCAGATTCATCCTGCAGTGAAGGAATGACAGACACTTCTATTTTTTCATATCTATTTATTGCAGGAAAAAAACAACTGCTAAGCAAAAGCAGATAAAAGTAAAGGTTTATCTATACTCCAAAGAGCATAGAAGACTATGAAATTCCTTTTCCTGAGGCAAAACTTCATTAGGGGAGGAGTGTCTTGTGAATCTAACTACAAAATATTTCTATAGATGTGAAAAATAAGCAGAATCACTTTAGCATTCTTGTTCAGTGCTTGTGCAGATGATGACGAGTCTTTTTCTTAGGTACAAGCTATCCCAGACACAAGCAGGTCCCAGCTGTAGGCCACTGGGCATGATGTTGGCAGTTGTCAGAGTCAGGATGCTGTCCTAGAGAAACTACCCTGGACCATGACGAGTTACATATTTTCTCCACTTCTAAGAAAAGAATTGCCCCCATAGTGACCCAAATCCTGTCATCTGCTTTGTGCTTATTTTGGTTACCGAAACAGGCCTTGTGAACTCTTTTGCTACAATACATAAATTTGTCCTCTTCCACAAAGCTGGTGTTTCCTCTGTGCTTACTTTGAGGTGCAAATATCAGGGAGGCTGCTACTGGACAGTGTGTTGTGGAATGCCAAGGGCATGCAGCTTTTTGATGGCACCGTTAGACATCTTTTAATAGGTTGATTTTTGAGTCAGAATAAAAGACAATTCAATAAGTTCTGTATAAACCATCATTATCACTTTGATTTTAGTATTTTAGCATTTTTGCATGAAAGAGTAGTGCAGAGGCTACACTGAACAGTGTTCAACTGCAAAGATGAGTCAGTCTTAAAATCCTCATTGACCATGCTGTCCAAGACCATTGGAAAAGATGAGTAATTATGGCTACTTCATGCTACTGTCCAATCTAAAATACCTTGAAGGAACTTGATTTACAGAAAGGTTTCAGTACTAACTTTCTAATTGCTATGTTTAAAGTTTCTCAGCTTGGACACAGAAAAATGAGAATCCAGCTTCCACCAGAGATTTTGAAAATTTTTTATATTTCTCTTTATGACATCACTTATTTAAAAAAAATGCTCTTCTCCTATGCATGTGGTTGTAGTTCAAGTATGAGGAAGTTTTAGCAAGAGAGTGTTTCAGCCTATCGATATTTCCTCTCTGGAAACACTACAGGTAGTAAAATAGAAAGACTTTATATTCCCATTTGAACTCCATTCAGGTGCCTCCAGTTGCTGCACAGGCATATTTCAGCTCACACTTGGAGCTTTCTGGATTTCTCTTCTGTGTTAGAGCTCAGTCATTTCTTACTGAGTTATTTCAGGGTGCTATGTGGCCTGTCCCATGTCTGTAGCCACCCTGCTAGGCTGTCCTTAGAGCCTCCTTTCCTTGCTTTCTGCAGAGAAAACTGTTTGCCCACCGGACAGCCTCCTTCGTGGCAGTGCGGTATTGTTAAGGCATCTCCTTTTAATTTCATTTCAACCCTTTTATATCTTTTAAAATGCTAATGCTTCAAGACACCCACAGTTACTATTTTTCTCATTTTGAATTCCTTCAGAAGAGGAGCCTTTCTTGTAAATGATATTTCGGTTTCCATGGTGCTCCTTATTACAAGTAGCTGCTCTTTTCATCACCGAATGGTGCAATTTCCATTCATGCCAAAATATCAATGGTAACATACAGCAGCAAATTGTTCCTTTATGATCCTTGGCTTTGTGGAAACTCTTCTGCTCAAAATTAAATGTCAAGGAATTTAACAAGGATGAAAAATCTGACTCCTTTTATGCACGCACACACACACAGAGTCACACACTCCTCCCTCCCTCCATCTCTCTGTGCACCTGAGCATTCATCTTCCCTTGTTACCATCCGGAGTCATTAACATGCTACCAGCGATGCTTCCTAAAAAGTTCATACGTGGGGTGGAGGGGGCAGAGTTCCCTCCTGTTTCCTCCGCAGGAGCTGAGCGAGGTGTTTTGTATTCAGGCTGCTTGTTCCCAGTCTCTGAACTTGAGCAGCTCATTTTGGGAATGATAGCAGCCTCACCAGCCTGCTCCCTGGCATTACTCAAAGTGTCGCTTTGCCATTTGCTGTGCCATAAATCAGAAGCATACGTCCTCAGGATAGACCATAGGAATACATACAGATCACGGCAGTGCTCTGCTCCCACCCTGACCCTGCTGCCTGCAGATGCTCAGGTACCCATGGGAGCATGGGGACAGTGGTGTGACAGCCAGTGTCATTTTTACTGGGATTCCTTTTCTAACCACCACAGTCTCTTTTCCTGGTAATGACATTATTGGTATGTGCTAGCTGCTGGCTTAGCTTGCTCAGCCATGAGGCTCGTTCCCACATTTCCCACCTCAGGTTCACATTGGTAAATATTCCCCCCGGCTATTGCTAGTGCCCTGCTGGCTGCTGTCTTTGTGCTTCATGGGAAAGGGACCGTGCAGCACAGCAGCTCTGCCTGCTGGTGAGTCTGCAGGGAACTTCAGGAGACTCTGTCTTTCCTATGAAAAGTGGTTCTACCTGGGCAAAGCAAACCCTGGTCATAAATCAGGTGCCCAGAGAATTAATGATTTCAAATTCCCAGGAGAGCCTCCTGTAATAAATAAAACTACTTTTAATACACAATTACATCTTCACACCCTTCTTAATACATTTATTTTCAATCTGGTAGTGAGGTATGTGTGCAGAGCAGTTAAAAGGAAGCTAGACCTGTGATCCCATGCTAGGTAGCATTGCTTGGAGGAAGCACTTTGAATTGCACCTCTGCCCCACTCCCCTTCATTTCCATATATGATCTTGATGCAGGCAGGTGTTTTTGTTTTCACAGCCCCATGTCAGGTTTGTAGTTATAGCTTCCTTGCCTCCAAGCAAGCACTGTGATTTACTATTGCTTCTCACCGTAATCTACCCTCCTGGCAGTGCTGTAAGCACTTTTAGCAAAGAGGGCTCAGAAGAAAATAAAGAGCGGGAGCTTGTGAAAGAGCAGAGGTGCTCCCTTCATCTCCTGGCTGAGTGTGAGCTAGGCAATATAAGTCAAATCTGACTTTTTGTGTCTCTGGTGGAAAAGGTCACAAAGTTCCTGGAGTACATGAAAGTTTCCCACAAATGAATTAGATGGAGGATGTCAAAACACTGATGGTATGTAGAAGCATAGAAGTCATTCATCAAACCTAGCAGTGACAATATATTTGTATTTGAATACTTTAAATTTAGACTGTGCTGCCTTTTAAAAGGTGAGCTTTTGTGAAAGAGAGTGGCAGATATCATTTTAATTACAGGTTCAACCTAAACCACACCTTCATTGCAATACCCTAGATAAATGAGCATCTTCATCCGAGCACCTTCACTGTCGTTTTAGGTTGTGAAATGCTAAATGCAGATCCTTTGCTAGAGATCTTGCTCAGCTGCTGCCCACGTTTCCAGGCACACCTGCCTTTTCTCCAGTTAAGTTTCCCACACTCCCTGATGCACACCTGAGTTCCCAGGGCAAGCCTAGCTCCATGCACGGGTGGCTTGGCCTGACTGTTACAATGGGGGGGGGAAGAAAAAAGTCCTTGGGACCTTTAGGTGCTCGGAAGGGGTGTGACTTGGGGTCAAGTTAAAGTGCTAAATAAAAGCCAAGGCTGATTATTCATACATCTCTTGGAAATAGTCATAAACTTTGTACAATGAGGTTGCAAACGAGGTAATGAGAAGATGTTAGATACTGGCACTTGATGGAAATGGTTTGTCAAAGAGCTGACCGAGAAACTATAGGGGATGATTTATATCTTGTGTTTCAAGTCTGTGTTCTATTTCTTCCTTTAAAGATATATTTTTAAAAATTAAGCCCCCATTTTACTTGGATTTTGCATTGTTTTGGCAGCTCTGTGCACTGCCTCTTGTGCTCGCTTTCTGGTTCCTCTCTGTGCTCTCCTGCCTGCTGTACAAGGAATGTGCATGGGTTTGGCTAGAATGAGATGTTGTGGAGAGCAGTGCTACCCTGTGCCATCGGTACCTTCTGAGGTCTTCAGTTTTAGCCAAGAGAGTATTTATACTAGTTCACTTTTTAGAAAACCCTGCTGGAAAGGGTATTGAAAACTATTGTGAAGTTGTTAATATCTACTGCTCTTCCCTGCACACTTGTAACACAGTTTGACCCTTTTAAAGACAATTGGTCGTAGAAGACACCTTTTATGAACTGTAACTAATTACAATCCAAACCAGTGAAGTCAAACACCAGGAAGAAAGCAAGCAAATGGGTACAGCATAAGCCCTTTGCTTCTCCTGCTAGGTGGCAGAAAGCAAGAAGGTTTTTGAATGCAGATTGTGGCCCAATTCTTCACTCAGCTATCCCAGTGCTATGCTGTTGTGTCTCTGCAACCAAAAGATGATGAAGAGAAGTCACATAATTTAACAGTGCCTGAGCTGCAAGCCCACAAACAGCAGCTCCGGTCTGTAACATAAGGCTGGAACATATTGGGAAGCAGTGAAGGGGGGAGTGATCTGCTGAGGGGAACCTTCACTACAATAAACAAAATAATAATAGATCCTTGCTGAAATCAGTTGTTGCCAAGACCCCTATTAGCATTTACAAACACACGAATTCAAGAGGTGCTGTGATCATTCCCACCCCTTTTGCCTCTCTGTTCCTGCCTTTGATTCTGTCCTGGGAGGTGGTCTCCTTTTGAGTTTTGCATCCTTCTTTTTCTCATAACAGATGGATGAGACTGTAGTTTTTTTCACACATTGACATAGTGAGAACTGTTTGATCCCTTCAGTGTAATGGGTTGTTTTGTAGGCTGCTTTTTGCATGAAAAATGTGTATCAGAGACAAGTAAGGTTATGTCAAAACATACTGCTTTGCTGTCCAGGGTTTCAGGATTGCCACAGGTCCCATAATAACCACCCGGGAATGGCGAGAGAGATAGGTGAGGCTCCGGAACGTCCCACTTATTAAGCTGAGTCTATACATCTTCTGGTCTTGCACTGAAGTCCTGGGAATATTAAATTACCAGGGCTCTCTCGCTACTATATTGTATTTGGTTATTTTTTTCAGTATCAGGTTATTTGGATGAATTTGCATTTATGGCTTCTTCTGGCAAGCTTTGGCCCTATGGACAGTGCAATAGATGAGGAGATTTTTTAGGAGTGCCAAAGTCCAGAAACAGTTCATTTGGAAAATTGCTTAACAGATTGCAAATGGTGAATAAATTATTGCACAAGGGAACTTTTGAAAGGGATCTTGAAAGTCCCGTGGTGGTAAATTTTCGACTAAAGAATTATAGCATATACAGGTTCATGTTCACAAAACCCAGGAAAACCCTTGCCTGGAAACCATGTGGTGGAATTAGGACTTTTTCTTTCTCTTTTTTTTCCTTTTTTATTTTTTTTTCTTTAAATTAAATGTAACAGAAATTATCTTTCCCAATTTCCATAGCACTGTAGAGTTGTGGTTCTTCTCATCTAACTTTAGCGGTAATTAATTAATTAGTTTAGACCCTTTTATATTCCTGTTTGGGTCCCATTTACTCTTTTTCCAAGATTGTCAACTTAGAGAGTTTGTAAAACGTGGATTTGAAATAGATGCAAGGAAATTATTTTGGCACAGCTTCTAAACAACAAAGGATGTGGTGACAATGTGTTTTATACTCCTGAACTCAGCTGACTCGGTGGGGCACATTTTGGGTGTGTGCTGCTTGTTTCATAGAAAGAACAGCCTGCAGTGGCCACAGCTCTTAGCACTCACTGTTTGTTGTTATAAAAGTTGTCATTAAGCTGGGATATGAGCTGTAGACTTCTGGGAATGTTCCTCGGCTGATTTATTGACATTGTTCTTCGTGTCCCCCGGTTCTCACTCTGGCTTTCTTTTTATTTTCTTTTTTAATTTTTTTTTTCCTTTTTTTTTTTTCTCCTCCCGCTTACTCAGTCTGCTCTGTGCTTTTTGTCTCAAAAATATTTGTAGGAGGGTAGTGCAGTGCCAGAGCAGATTATCGGAAGATCTATGATTCTGTAACACTGAAGGTCAAATCCAAAACCCAGTGGATATTCTTATTAACTGAACCCTGTGCCCTGGCTTTGGGGCCCTTTATAGGCTCTAGAAGGAGAAAAATTGCTTCCAAGCCATGCACAGCATAGCGTGGTAACACATTTTGGCCCTGTATAGCCACAGGATGGACTAGCTGTATTCCTAATGCTGAATTTCCCTGTGACGGTAGTGGTGTTTTTTTTCTGGGAAGCATAAGGTAGATGTGCTCTTTATTCAAGCTGTTGTGATTCATTACAATTGCTTTGTATCTAGAGTGGAAGGGGAAGATTGGGCTTTGAATAGTAGCTAGGGATGGGTAAAACTTAAAATGTATGGAGATTCAACTCCATTTTAATCAACATTCAAATGCTTAGAAGCCACCCTAATTGTCTCTCATCTGATTTTATAAAGACTTTTAAATTATATTGTCAATATTTTCCCGATTCAGGTTTTCTTAGATTTTGGGGGTTTGTTTTGTTTTGTTTTGTTTTGTGGTTT
>VZTO01002856.1:40981-81596 GCA_013400615.1 Syrrhaptes paradoxus | reverse complement strand
TTTTTTTTTTTTTTTTTTCCTTCCCCCTTGAGATGCTGATTTTCTTCAGAGTTCTGGGAGAAGAGGTGACTGTTGCAAAAGACCTTCCTGGCAACAGCTTCCCCTTCTACCAGAGGAGCAGCCTGCTTGAATATTGTCTTGGGAGTAATGCACGAGACTCTTGCAAATCATTGGATAGGTCTGGGGCTAATGTCAGCACCTGAAGGTCTACTTCAGAAAACAGCTGATTTGAAAATAATTTTTCTTGATTTTTGAAACCTGTTGAGTTTTTACTCTGAGATGAAACACAAAAGGAAAGCACTGCCCCACAGTAACCCGTAGCCACTTCAGTGCAAGTTCAAGCCCTGGGCCTGCTCTAAGTAAATCAAATATTGCAGTCTCCCTTATCTGAGCACACACAGTGCTATGGTTTTTGAGGCATTGGCCATTCTGAGGTTTTTGTTGGTTGGATGAGATTTCTATCTTGGTTCTAAGATTTTTTTTTTCCTAGGAATCTTAGAATTGGTTAGGTTGAAAAAGACCATAAAGCTAACACTGACCAGTCCAGCACTAAACTATGTCCCTAAGCACCGCATCTACACGTCTTTTAAATACCTCCGAGGATGTGACTCCACCACTTCCCTGGGCAGCCTGTTCCAGTGCTTGACAACCCTTTTGGTGAAGAAATGTTTCCTAATATCCGATATAAACCTCCCTGGAACAATTTGTGGCCATTTCCTCTTGTCCTGTCACTTGTTATTTTGAAGAAGAGACCGACACCCACCTCGCTATAACCTCCTTTCAGGTAGTTGTAGGAGCGATAAGAAATGTCATACTGAAATGGTCAAGTTTTCTGTCAAAAGTTTTAGCTTCAATGAATCAAAATCTTAAAGTGAAAAAATATTTTTTATTGAATTTTCCATCTCCCTACTCCAAAGCTCTCGGCTACCTGTGTGGCAGTTGTGAATTTGCATTATATCAGAAACGTGATTTATCGGTGTGCTAACACCCTTTTGTAGGATGCAGAAGTGAAAAGGTGAAAACTGCATTGATAGAAGCAACTTCATGGAGAATAGAACTTAGGTATGATTTTTCCTGGTTTGGAGAGAAGATTTGGAAATATAGGAGAATATCTGATTTACAAGAAAATTGGTACAGTGATTCTCTGAGGAAACGAGGTAATCTTCAGTGCTAATGGCACTGGAGGTTTTATTCCAGTGCAGTGACTGTGGTTCATAGCAGAGAGTTTGATAATGGTACCCTGTTGCAAACTGGGAACTGCCTCTTAAATTGGATGGATAGAAAAGACATGATGAAAGCTCTCACGTAGTCGTTTTACATATGGTTCCTGCCTGTCTGTCTGTGCTTTCAGATGATTCAAGGACCAAGTGTAAATCTGGACTGAAGTGTCAGTGAGAAATGAACCGTACCGTATTACTCATCCCCAAAATCTTGAGACTGGCCTTTCATTTTTGCCTAAATCTGTCACTGAAAGCAGTGCCTAATCAGCAGCAGTCCCAGAGGCTGTGTGCAAATGTCCTGCAGCCCTCTGAAAGCCTGCTCCTGCCCGGAGACAAAAGGAGGTGCCACCTGAGTGCTCATTTTGCTCAGAAGACGAGGACTTGGGAGCTTAGAAGTCACAGCGTCCCTTGTGCTGCTCCAGGCGTGAGTTGAGATCTGTGGGCTTTTTAATGCACAGTACTTGCTGACTTGTTCTGGCTTGGTTTTTTGTTTTATTTTTCTTCTTCTCCTGATTTTTTTTGTTGTTGTTGGTATTGCTATCCAAGGAGGTTAGTGCTCCTCATCATAACAAGGTAGGACTCCCAGTGCTAAAAATGGTCATGTTTGGAAGTGTGATTTTTTTTTTTCCTCCCTTCTCCCCTTAGTTTTGAACTGCCATTTTGTTTTAGAGGAAATTAGACAGGGATTGGAATTAGAAGCGAATAAAGCAAGCAGGTGTTTGGTAAACGTTAAAATGGACAAATATATTTTGTTAAGGTTAACAATGTGGTTTCAGTCATTCAAATGGTATTTGTGAAAATATTACAAATTTGCTATTTTTGGCTGGAATCAATTTTTTAAGGTTAGAGTAAGCGCTGATTTATCCAATAGCTTGGTGGTTGAAGCACCTGTGGTTCAGAAGCTATAATTAAAAGCTCTGTACTGAGGGGCTTTGAAACCATGCATCCCCCTTCCTTCGTGAGTGGATTGAACTGAATTTACACCCAGTAAGAAGCATAACCAAACTGGTTGCAAAATATTTGGCAACAGAGCTACAAAAACATTTTTCACATGGACATATTATCAACACGCAGTATTTCTTGAGTCAGTAACTTTGTGGTTTTTCCAGCAATACAACACTTGTACTCTGGGCTGTTTGCTCATGTCTTTGCCATTGCCTTTTCCATCAACAAGCACATCCTACAAGCTCACTGGCTTCCCTCCTTCCAGCTTCTTCACCTGAGTGCTTGAGGTAGCCGTGGGTTAATGCAGTATCGTCGTGTCTACCTGCATTTGGTGCTGCAGTACAGCGTGATCCTTACCAGGGCTAATTACGGTGTTTGACACCGTGGTTGCTAAGGTGGGAAAGATCTGCAACAGTGATGCTGTCCCACTTTATTATATTTATTTAGTCTTGGTTTAGAGCTCAACTCAATACAGGCATAGCTATATCAAGGATTTCTTTGAGAAATAAGGACCGGTAGTGAGGAGAATCCTTAAATTCTGACCCAGTTGTGTTTCTTTGAGGAAAAAAAATAATGAGAAAATAATGGATCTTTGCCTTGCTTTTCAAAACTCTTTATCCTTTGAGGTAATTACAGGAGTCCTTTAAGAGTGTGCTTGCAGTCTCTTCTGGGACACCAGAATTCCTCCGTCTGTCTCTCCTTTTTCCCACCTGGTGGGGTGACCTTCATAACAGGGTTCTCTAAATGTAGAAACCTTTGCATCTCTTCAAAAGTGATCTTAATATAGGCAGCTGGAGGGAACCATCCCTGAAGCAGCAGATCTCAGCTGTCATCGGAGGAAGCGTACACACTGTGTCCTTCCAGTTCTCGGCCTTGGAATTAAAGGACTGGACACTGGTTTCAGATCTGAGTCTCTTCTTGGTGTGATGCGAATATCAATGATCTCAAGCAATGATATCAAGTGAAAAGAGAACAGAGGAACACTTGAAGCATCTGGGTTTTGCTCCGAACTCAATGTTTGCCTGCAGTGTGGCTTCAGAAAAATTCACTGTGCCTCTGTCCCTCTTCTTTAGAATAGAAATAATTCTCCTTTTCTGCTTTGCTGACTGGGAGGACATGCTATATAAAAGCTTGGCACTATTATTTATTTGTGTGTTATTGTTCTGTCTTTTAGTGAAGATGTCAGGAGGTTTGTACTGCTCAGTACTATTTGTGCTGTGCTAACAGTACACGTTTCTGCTGTTCCTATTTCTGTGTCTTATTCTGCCCTCGTGTATCCCTGAATAGTGGGAGAGATAACTGGGGTATATGGTAAGGTGTGTGAGAGAAGAGATGCACAGAAGAGGAAAGGGCAGAATTCCACATGTGAGACACCCAGGGGAAGATGTTGAACCACCTCTGGGTGGGAAGTCATTGAGTGCCAGTAGGTATGTTGGAGATGCCACTGTGATTGCTCTCCTGACAGAGCTGGATCACCTGCACCTGTCATCAGCCTTATTGCTGGTTCAAGCATTAATATCTGCTGCTTTCTTATTAGGCTCAGCTTGAAAATCGATATGGATAGGCAGCTCAAATGGGCCATACTTCTTGTATGGGAAGCACGGGGACCACGACCTCGTGGTGTCCCCAAGGGATCCCTCCCTCAAAATGGGTTCCCACCTCTTCACTATAAACCTGTTTGCTTTGTCAAGATGGTTTTGTTCAGATGTGTCATTTTTAGTGGTGGTTTCTAATGATGATATTTCAGGATCACCAAATGTGCATTCGCCATCATTAGTGGCTCCTTCTCATGTTATTTGTTTCATGTTCAGGGAATGGCAACCAGATTGCAAAATAATGAGCTACCTTGTGTATTTCAGAAACATACCCCTCGCAATATGCATTTCAATGATTATCGTCACAGTTGGCTATGTGTTAACAAACGTGGCTTATTTCACTACAATCAGTGCTCGGGAATTGCTGCTTTCAAAAGCTGTAGCGGTGGTAAGTTACGGAAGAAAAATACAAATTGGTATCCCTGCTGCAGTTGTGTTTGTTGATTATATTCTTATTTCCAGGGGAAAAAACTGGGGGGACACATCTGATCACAATTTTTTATGGCTCCTTTTTTACACAACATATTAACATCCCAGTGGACTTGGTCTGACTTTTGACTGATGAGTGGGGTTGCACTTAGGGCCATCAATAGCATTTGTAATGTAGTGCTGGACTATATTTATTTATCTGATATAACAAAGTTAGTAGGACTTAAATTCTGTAGCCATGTACCTACTTGAAAAAATCTTTGCTAAATTGTAGACCAAGCTCCTAGGGAGCAAGAAACACAGATATCTGTGGAAGTGGGAAGTCTGAACTATTTTTTTTTGTGGCAGGAAGCAGTAACACTGTCTCTGCACAACATGTGTCCCGAGTACTTAGGAAGGGGGTTGCTGTGAATACTGGAGTTCATTTGGGAACAAGCTGCAAGGCAACCTGGCTTGGAAATACTGCTTTGATTGTTGTTGCTGAATTGTGGTGACGACACTGATTTTTATATTTACGGTATCTGACTTGCAACGAGGAAATAAAAATTTCCATTTAATTTCCAGTCATGACACTGCCTGTGGCTATTTCAATGGATGTGGCATTTAAAAAATGACCAAATTCTGTAGCTCATAGGAGATTGAGAAGCAAAACATTTTGCAAACCTCAAAAATATTATGCATGTCTCCTGTGGTGCCCAAAACTCCAATTAAGGTTCTTCTGGTAACCAGAAGTAATAAAGCATGAATGGATGGACTATACCTTTAGGTAGCATCAGCTGAGTAAAATGAAGGCTGTGGAAAAAAATATTAGATATGCAGATCAGACCTTGATCCATTCAGATGGGGTCTTCTTTTTGGAGACATAATGATCTAAACTGACATAAATCGGGGCCTGATTCCACCTCCACAACACTGCTTCAGCTGGCAATCTTCCACATGCAGCCAGGAGGATGGGTGGGAGGCTTTGGTGTAGCCTTGGTGTCACAAAATCAGAGGTAACGTGCACAGCACACCTTTCAATGAGGGATGCAGAAAAGGGGTACAAATAAAGCTTAGAATACTTATTAACAGAGTAAAATTGCTTTAATGTTTTATGAAAAATCACTATGTGTTTCTCTCTCCTCTAACAGACCTTTGCTGAACGACTAATGGGAAACTTTTCTTTAGCTGTGCCAGTATTTGTTGCTCTCTCCTGCTTTGGATCTATGAACGGTGGCGTTTTTGCAGTCTCCAGGTGAGCATTGCTAACATCACTGGACTGAAGGGCACGGGATATACACTGAAAGTAAGGAAGCAGGGGTAAGGGAGAGTAGGATTCATTCCTTTAGCTGGAAATGAAAAATGACCGTAATGTTTCCCAGGTGTGGGGCTTTTTCTCACTTTGTTCCTGTTGGGTTTAATATCTTACTATTAAATTTTGTTGAATGGTTTGGAAATGGATCCCTCTAAGAGCAGCACTTAATTAATGGCTGCTTTGTCTCACATGAAGGAGGGAAAGTATTAACTAGTTCCAAATCCTGATCATAGTGTAAGGTAAGGAGGGGACATGCTCAGAGATGACACCAATTCCTGCATATGGGTTTCTCCTGCTATCTTTTCGTTCAGAGTACCTCAAACAAGCCTAAGAAGTGCTACTGTGCTCTGTGACTTTCACGAGACACTTTGCCTAGTCACAGTAATGAGCACATTTAAAGTCTGTCCACATTTATTTCCCACCAGGATGTTCTTCGTTGCATCCCGCGAGGGTCACCTTCCGGAAATTCTCTCCATGATTCATGTCCGCAAGCACACTCCTCTGCCAGCTGTCATTGTTTTGGTAAATCATACAAACAAATGTTCCTGCGCAGGAATTCATATTACGGGCTTGCTCTGGAGGATTCGAACAGAATTTGGGCTCTCCTTGAGTCTCATTTATTATTGTGCACGTGGGCTTTGGGCAGGGCAGAGGGACAGTAAAGAAAGGAATGAGATTTGGGATTTGTTCTTATTCTATCGTCTCCTTCTTGCTGTCTTGTCGGGTAGCACTTGACTGCCTGTCGCTGCAACCTAATGCATGTCTTATTGCTCTTTATTTCTAAGGACCTGCTAGTCATGAGCTAGTTCCCTTTCAGAGAAACAAATTCCAGTTAAACAAACAAACAAAAAGGATCTTAATTTAACTGAAAGCACAGCTAAACATCAGCATCTGGAAGCACCCTAAAGCCTCATTATACCACCTTAGAGTGAAAAATGCAAACAATTATGAACTAAAATAATGGAAGGGGAAACCTCAGCAGTGCAGTGTAGCTGTGATTAAAAAATGAGAGAACGTGTGCCTGGGCAGCAGTCTGTGAATTGTCTAAGGAAAAGCACTAGTGTTTTAGTGGAAATTCTATTACTGACTGCTGAAATAGTGGCAGAGCTCAATGTTGGCCATGTGTTTGCATTGCAGACTAATTTGTTCAGTAATATTTTAGAACAAAATGTCAAAACACAGACCTCAAACCCTGGTTTGCATAGTGCCAAGATGATTTCCACTTAACTTGTAGTCTTCATAGCCACTCTTTTGGGACCAAAACTTAATGTATCTGGACAGACCTCTGCATCTGCAGGGAGTTCTAACCACAGCAGAAGACATATGTGCATCTGGGACTGTACGCTAGCAAGATCAGATGCTTGTGTTGGAATTCAAGTCAGTTTTTTTGCTATAGATGCCTATAAGCTCACTTCTGAAGTGCCAGCTGAAGTGTTGAATTTTACATGTGCACATAAAGCTGTAGGCATTCAAATTTAAAAAAATCAGGAAGTGTGATTATGGTGAAAAGTTTTAATGGAATTCATTTTACATAAACATTTAGTGTGCATTTTATTTCTTTGAGCTGAAATAGCCACACCTTTGGGGTAAATTGCATTGACTGTTTTCAGTGAAATTAAATACACTAAATGTATTAACATATTTTTTTCTGAAAGACATTTTCTGCTATTGCGTCTGGTCCTGTTACACTAGTGCATTGATTTTCTTTGAAAAAGTCAGATTCTTATATGAAGATGGCTTTCCTTCAGAGAAGTTGCGGGATACATTCTGCATCAATAGTCTTACATTTTAGCATTTCCCTATTTTATTTCTCCTACCAAGGTCTATACACTTGGGAAGAAAAGAGGTCTCAAGGAGACACTGAGAAAATGAGCACGTTCAGTGTTTGAGGCTTGTTAAATAAAAAAGCATTTTTAGGAATTAAGGAATCTGTTTATGTATATATGTTCTGCATTTGATAAAGTGTGTGAAGCATCTCTGAGAAATCATGTAGTCTCATTATAACTCCTTTTTTTTTCTTCATAGCTCTCTTGCACTGTCTGTTGCCCTTTCTTACATTATCATGCTTATAACTCAGATTTTAAACTTTTAGGGGCTGAGTCTCTATAGAAGAAATCTTGCCCAATATAATTCAGTAGGAAAATTTCCTTTGACCTTTAGAGAGAAGTTTGCTTAATATCTGTGTGTAAAGAACTGAGCACTTTGTAAGCCATTAGAGGTTGGAAGCCAGAGACCCATATTTGAAATATTGATCCTTCTGGTCCTAATCCATGCGGTCTTTGCTGCTTAAGAAAAAAAAAAAATAGGCACAGGGAACAGGGAGAGAGAGAGGATGCCAGTCTAGATAACTAGCACGAGTTAGTTGTCCTTACATAAAGATTTATCCCAGTGTTTTACTGCATCTGCAGTTGACTTCACCTGCTGCCCAATGACCAGCTTGGAGAGGCTGTCACTGCCAGGGTCCTCCCTCTTGCTGGAGTGAAGCTGATCCATTCCTTCACCCCCAAATGCAAGGACTGTGTCACTGCAGGCACAGGGTGCCTCATATGGGAAGTATGGACAATCCTGCATAGATGATCCAAGCTACAAATATTCTGCTTTTATCCAGAGACTACCCTGGAATAGATCCCTGCAGCCTACGCTAATTATCCAACCCAAGGCACAACAGTAGTTTATTCTGCCTGCCCTCACAGAAATCTCATTTCTCAGAACACCTTTTTAATGAGGAGATGTATTTATTCTGGTGTCCCCGCTTCTTCTCGCTGTTCAGTAGCCACCAGAGTGACAGCTAAATGTTTCTCTCTGCTTAGAAATATTTGCATTTCCCATGTGCAATAAGCCTACACCCTGCAAGCCTGAACAGCACACTGCAAATACAACCTGGTGTGCCCAGCCCACATACCATCGCGTGCAGCCAACCCCTGCCATGCCCTCTTAGTTCAGTTCCCCTGTTGCAGCCTGGGGGACCATAAGACTTTTTCCTCTTCCACAAGACAGCTGGAAGCCTCTGCGGTCATATTATTAGATGTGACCAAAATTTAGCTGCTCTTGTCATTTGCATCAGTGATGAGTGAGTAAAACTGCAGTGGGCTAATATATTTGCCAGGACACCTGAGAATGGTACCCACCATGCTCAAGCATCCTGGTGAGGCAGTGGGCTCTGCATTTGTCTGGGTCACAGGGGACAGGTATGTATTGATCACGTATGGCCACCTAGGGCAGATATATATTAATCGAACGTGATCTCAGGGGACAGCTAGGTGTCAATCACACACCTGATTGCATGGCAAAGGCAGGCTTGATGTCTGTGGCCCTCAGGTGCCCCTGCAAAAGGCTGTGCTGCTTGATCCCCATGGGAAGATTTGGCATCGCTGCTGTAAAATAATAGAGATCAATCCACTAAACCCCTCTTACGCTCTGAATTTCTTTTGCAGCATCCTCTCACAATGATAATGTTATTCACCGGGGATCTCTACAGCCTTCTGAATTTCCTCAGTTTTGCCAGGTGGCTTTTTATTGGACTAGTAGTTGCTGGGTTGATTTATCTGAGATATAAACGTCCTGATATGCCTCGTCCTTTCAAGGTAACCTATGCTCTCTACTGTTCTACATGAATCCTTCTCTCTTCTATCTATTGTGCAGTCAGACAGCAAAGGAGCATTTTCTGATGCAGAAAGCTAGCCTCTTTTTTGAGAAAAGCAGAGTTAATAGAAATAGTGTCTTTACTTAAGGGTCTCCTTGTGCATTCAAACAAGCTCCCCAGTGCTACCCCAGCTGCATCCCCTTCTAAAAGACAATTCTTACCTGTTCCCTGGTGCTTCTGGGGCAGCGACTGAAGCTGCTGTGCCAAACTGAAGGTGTTTGCTCAATTTTGCCTGTCACATTGAGGCGGTGTGATGCAAGCTGTGTGAAAATACCTCTAGTCCTGTGTAGGCTTCATACTGCAAATATCAGGGTTACGTGTGCCAACCCAATTCTCAGCCAGTCCTCTCTTTATTGTCTACTTTGATGAAGACCTGAATGATTTTGCCACCAGAAATCATGCTGGGCACAATAATTAATATTAAACATTTATTTCATTGCCCATCAAATATAGAATATGCCAATTTCATGTGCAAATAAGTTTATAGTGCTATTACTGTGCTATCTGGGACTTGTAATTGATTTGCAGAATCAGTTATTGTGAACCCAGAAAGAAAATGCTAATAGCCTGGCCCGTTGAACAGTTTTGGCCTTGGTTCTGACACTCTTCTCGCTTACTTTAAGTAACACCTTATGAAGTAAGTTGTCCCATTGTGTGTCTGGAAAGATAACATCCATCATGAAGAAAAAATGGAGGAATCTATTCCCCTTTGTATTTTGCCAGGAAGCCTGTTTTACGAAGAACTAAGAATGTGTGCTGTTGTGTTCTTGTAGATATGTCTGTGAATAACATGGTCAACAGCACAACCTTTTTTTTTTTTTTTTTTTAAATGCTTTGACAGTGCACAAAAGAGAAACAGTAATGAAAGGAAGTGAATAATCTCCAAGGAATTATCCAGTTCTCTGTTACACCGAATATCTCACCAGCCATGCCTGTAGGCTTTTCCTTCATAGAGGTGCTAACACAGTGATTGTCGTGGTATTCTTGAAAATTGGGAGAATTAATTTGATATTGTTATTTTTTTGGTACTTTCAATAGAGGCACTGATAACACTGTCAGTCAGAAAGTGCTCTTTCAGTAGCTATCAGTTGCATAATGCTATCAACTATCTTTATCACTGGTCAAATTGGTGTTTAATTTGCTCTCTTCCTGCCAGATTTTGATTTTTACCTTAGGAAGAAAATCAATATGTTCTTAATAGTTTTAAAAGGTGACTTGAGCTCCTGGTTGTGTTTTAAAATGTTTTCTAATAGGTAATTATCAAAGAGCAAATCTTTACTGCAGTTAGTGCTGCTTACTTATCTACTGGAGGATTGGAGAAAGGACTTTCCTAATGTAACATATTTACAGCCCCTACATTTTAAGGGATGTAAAACACCGTAGTGTTTTAGTGTGTAATTAAAAGACTTCTACAGTACATACTGCGTAGCACTGTGTAGCTTGGTTTCTGCGGTCACTGGCATTTTGCCTACATGTTGTAGATCCCCCATTTCTCCAGAACTGTTCTGTACTGCTGGGTTTTGTCCAATTTACGTTTCATGGAACATTAAATGCCATTGCTGTTCAATAACAAGGTCAATGTGAAGTAATGGTTCTCTGTGTGGTTCTGTTTCAGGTGCCTCTCTTTATTCCAGCGTTGTTCTCCTTCACCTGCCTCTTCATGGTTGCACTGTCACTTTACGCTGACCCAGTGAACACAGGGATTGGATTTGCAATAACCCTGACTGGAGTTCCTGCCTACTACCTCTTCATTGTATGGGACAAGAAGCCAAAGTGGTTCAGAAAGCTCCTAGGTAAGTCCCTGAGGGACTCTTCTCCTTCGTGCTGACTTGGAATTTCTCAGGGCTCCCTGTGTTGTGAAATCCTTCCGATTGATCCTCTCGGCTGCTCTGATCCAGGGATGACAATGCAAATTTCTTTTCAGCACATGCTGTTGCTTGCTCCGCCTGTTACAATCAACATCTGCTAACTACTGAGATATGTTTACAGCAAGCCTACTCTGTAGCTGAAGCAATGGACTTTAAAGGAGTGGATTCTTCTGCCCCTGCCTCCTTTCCCCCTCCCTCCCTTACAAACATCCGATTCTTTTTAAATCCCTTGATTCTTTTTAAATCCCCTTTTAAATCATTTCCCTCCCCAGGCTGTTGGCTTATGCAAATAGGGAAAGTATTTTGCTCCTAGAAGAATTGGGTTGGAAAGTTAAACATCACAGTTGTGGTGACAGGATGGGCTTGGTGCTCCCTCCTGAGACCATGTGTCTGTGGACCACTGAGGAGTATCTGGAATGGGACAGGCTCAGGCAGGCTTGGAACAGGGATATTGCCCTCAGTGGTGGCTCCCGACAAAATGATAGATAAATATACTGTGCTGACACACCTCTGTGGAAACTGTTTCTGTGCTTCATATAAATGACTGCTGAGTAACTTGGCTGCAGTATTTCACACCTGAAACATACTGAGGGTCATTTTTATACCATTTCTGAAAGTTTTTTGAAAGCATTTGTGGAAGTTCTGGTGTGCTGTAGAATTGCTGGTTGGAGCACTTCAGTTAGAAGGAGGTCAGTATCATTTATTACAGCTCCCCATTCTTCTTCTCTTTTTTATTACCTCAACATGCTAGGAGGTTTCCAAAACAGAGGCAACTTTCAAAATGTGAAACAAGAATGTAGGTAAAATGTTTGGGAAATGATGGATAATTCACTAAACAAAACTGAAAGAAAATTTATTTTGCTGCAAAAGAAAAAAATCAACCCATGAAAAATTTTTTTTTTAAATAGTTTATTTGTATAGGTGCTAAGTTAAAAATGCATATTGTCTTCTGTGCTTCAGTCTTAAGGGATGATTTAAAATAGGCTGCTCAATAAAAGAAAGAGTTTATATATACTACTACAACATTTTATATGTACTTTCCGTATATATATATAAATATAGGTTATATGGTTATATCCTATCTGTTGTAGGATCTATGAATTTCCCCCTCAGTTCGTGCTGGGAAGTCCATAAACAATAGTGCAGAAAGCATTTACAGGAAAAGACGTTAGTTTAAGGCTAGCACACTCTGATCTCCCTGATTTTATATCCATAAAGTTATAAATTACTGGCAATGTCCTGGGCATGGGTAGAAAGCTCCAGTGCAAATGAAAAGAGTTGAATGCAAAAGGACATTCTATTAAATAGTTATTGTTTTTGCCTGCTTATAATTTCTCAGCCTTGACATTCAGGGACTAGGAAGTTTTCCCTTATCAAGCCCAGGAGATTTCTGGCACTTTCTGCAAACCCTCAGAGGGTTTGGAACACAGTTACTTGAGTCTCTGGCCACAGGATGCCAGTGTTGAACTGCATTACTTGAGCGAGAGGAAAAATATTCTCTTTAAGGTAGACTGGGTAGATGTGAAGCTTTTTCTGCCAGCTGTGGCAACGAAGGTGAATCTTCTAGCTTTTCAGATAACACAGAACTCACCTCCTGGAAGGCAGGCCTGGTGCCTGTGTGATACGTGTGGATGGATACAGGAGGGGAAAGCAGCGGATGCCAGTCAGTGGGTGAAACAGCTTGTTTGTTTTGTAATTATTATTCCCAAAATAACAACAGTAATGACAGAAAACTGATGTTGACAGCAGAGTGGAGATTTACTTGTTAAATAAAAAGGTGGTGTTGTTTTTTTCTCTCAGAAGAAACAGTAAACCTTCTGCGTGGAGTCATTAAACTGGAATTATTTTTTGAGTGTTAAGGGAGCTCCACTGTAAAACCTGAGAGCATTTTTGAAAGGCATTGAATTGGACTGGGGATAAATTCACTTAAGGTACCTCTGTGAGACAGAGAAAAGTCAAGTCACTGGGCAGCTGCAGGCTTGATATTCTAACCTTGAAACAATAATTGTGATTTACCAGAGGCAGATTTTTAACAGATTAACTGTATACATTTCTTTGAGAAGATAACTGATTTTTCTGGACAAAGCAGAATGTGATAGATCTGATCTACTTAGACTTGAGCAAAGCACTGTGTGTAGTAGCACAGGGGAGTCAGAGCCTGTTAGCAGGAACCCATCCTGCTAACGAGGCTGTTCCCAGGCTGCTTCGTCTGCACAGCTCAGCACATGCCCAGTGTGGGGCTCTCCTACCCATTTGCAAAGTCACCTTGTTGGGGAACTTGTCTTGCTCAGCTACCCAGACGTGCTTGGCAGATGAGAGATGACTGCTGCCCATAAGCCCTATGTGGAACGTGTGCTATTTAAGGACAGCATTGGTGTGAAACACATGGGTACAGATGTGCCCCACAGGTTTTGTAAGGAACAGAGGAGAGGGATGCTGAACAGCTAGAATGAGCAGTGGGATAAAAGGCCCAGCCTGAAGATGAGTACAGTTGTGAAAGGGGTTTCAGGATGGTAAGAGTAGCAGAGCCCTCGAATGAATTACCCAAGAAATCCAAGGCTGAAGGTCTTTGTTCTGTGTATTTTGACTGTCCTTAATGGCATTTACATTGCCCGTTCCCCTTACTAAACTACTGTATTGAGCAAAAGGTAAGGTTTTGGAGTTAATAGGGTCTGGGTGATATTTGGCACTGAGCATAATGTTTTGCTCTCTCCTCTTCCAAAGGAATTCTGCTGTAGCACCAGATGTGCTGGGACAAATCATTTTCAGCAAGTACAGGCTTCACTTGATCTCAGCTTTCTTGCTTTTTGTAGAACTAATGTGAAAATGAAAAAAAGTCAAGCCTAGCAAATCCTACGAAGCAGGTCGGTGTGTGAAGGATGTGGCACCAGTCTGAGAACGCTTCCATTTGCACTTCCTCTGTTGAAACCCGAACCTCAGACTCATATTTGAAACATCTATTTCTTTACAGTGAATTGAAATGTGAGAAGCTTAAAGGTTGAATCCTGCTTTCTTCATAGCCTGAGCCCATGCTAGAAAAGGGATCTGTTTATATAACAAAATGTTTCTTATTATTTGCTAACAACAGAGGATGACACTTGCTCACACAAGACATAGTGTTATATGCTCACTTTGCTGCTCTTCGTTGAGTTTGTGATGCTGGGATCCACAGGAAATCATTCCAGCACTTTGCTGACACAGATTTCATGGCCAGTCTTATACCCATGCAGTAAATTACTTTTTCTTTGCTCACCCAACCTTTATGTGGTGCTCGTATAGATACCAGGCCTGGCTTTTTTTTATAAAGGTCCCCTAGGACCTATTTACAGTAAATTCTCCTCTTGAAAGGGAAAAATAGGGTCTGGGGGCCAGGGGATAATCTGTCTTTACTGTCATAGTGTGTTGTGTTGTCTTGTTAAAAACGCAAAGCTGGTCCTGTGACTCCAGGTACTGCCCAAAGCTCGGTCCAGTCAGTCGGACAGGATATTAACATCCCAGCCAGCTCTGGAGATGCCCAGGCTTTCCCTCTGCTGCTGTGCCCTTTCTGAGAGCTGCTACACCACAGCTCAGCTTGATGGAAAGTCTGTTGTTATTCCTTTGCTCAGTCTCAGCCCTGGGAGGGCTGGGATGGCAGCTCTCCTCCTGCCCTTCGCCCCCGCCGTGCCCAGCCCGGCTCTGAAGCCCCCTCCACGTCTGGAGTGGGGGAAATGCAGTCCCCATCGACTCCCAGCCTCTCTGACCCCATCGGTTTCTAGTCGAAGGGCAACTTGGCTTTGCACTGAACCAGTGACCTCCAGAGAGAGGAGGAAAAGATGGTAGAGGCTGCTTTAGACAGGAGAGCAGGAGAGTAGTTTCGGTTCATCTCTTCTGTGAGTTGCACTGTCTCACCCTCCTGGCTCGCCCCTGGTGTGAATGCCGACATGTAGTGCTAGATGAGGAAAATCAGAACTTTCTCGTACAACAATTCCTGCTTGTTTAAAATGGGTTGCCAAAAAAAAAAAAAAAAGTGACAAGCAAAAGGGGTGGTAAGAGAATGCTTTTACTGCTCTATATGGAAGTTAACTGTGCCATTTGTTAAGCAGTACCCTAATAAGAAAATCGCCAAAAACACCAGAAGGAAATAAATGTCCAGAGTGACAAAAAGATAGCATGAAGTTGTTTTGGATGTGTGATCAAGCTTTCTAATCGTTGTTTCCTTTTTTTTTTTTCCCCTTTTTTGCTTAGGCAGATCTTGGCACAGCAAATTAACTTGTTTGAACTCTTTCAAACTTTTATTTCAGCATTGCAATTTTGTTGAAATTAAGTAGTTGTGCAGAGCAGTCATGCTTTAAGATAGCCTCTAAATACATGCAGACCTCTGTTCAACAATTTTATAACTACATACCCTTCCATGGTTATTGTATGTGCATATCCTTGGATGAGAGGCAAAGAAAACAGTTAAAAAAAAAAAAACAAACTTGTGTCAAATATTTAGATGATATATGCACCAGGTATATACGACCACAGTGAACTGTATGTGCAAGTAGGCTGCATAGCATCTTAAGATAATTTTTCTGAACTGCTGCTGCCTTCTCCTTCCCCCCCCCCCCCCCCCAAATTTCTCATGCATATGCTTTTGTCGTTGCAGACAAGGTAACTGAAACATTGCAAATCCTCTTGGAAGTCGTCCCATCAGAGGAAGACCAGAAATCCTGATCTTCACGTACAGCTTTTGGCTTGGTGTTTCATTTCAACCCGAGGAAGAGGGTAGGGAGATTTCTTCCCTTACCTAATGTTCTGCAAACTGGAGGAACAAGTCACAGCTGAGATGGATACTGAGCAAGTCAGTTTCCAGAACTGTATTTTATGATGTTGCAAAAATTTTTATAACATGGTTGGTTTATCCGTAGAAAACAGGAACTTGTGCTCTGAGGGAACTCATCTCATCACTATTTGTTTTTATTAGTGTCATATTTTAACAGACTATAGGCTCATCAGACTAGCATTTTGGTTGTGTTGTCACTGAAAATAGGTTTAAGCAACATGTAAGTAATAGTCAGGTGTACTGTGAAGAATGTATCCTGCTTGCTGTCCCTGAAGAACCCCACTCTCACCAGAGAAAGGGTGAGATAACGCTGCTGAGTTTCCCTTACTCATGTTCTTCCCATCGCTCCGTTTGGCAGCTCCATTGGACTTCTTTTGGTTCGCTGGGAGCACCAGCACACTGATGCAGAACCACAGCAGCTTCCACACCGTTGTGGTGGCAAGTTCAAGGTTTCTTCCTTCCAGAGTTGTTATGCAGTTCTCAGAACACCTTCTGAGAATTAATATTTCTGCCTGTGGGGCAGGAAGATTTTAGCCTGGGGGCAGTAATTTTATACATGTTAAATTTCTACTAGTCTGGAAATGATTACTATTTTTACTAATGTTTGTTTGTGTACATATGTGTAGGACATGCAGCAACTGAGTAACCACCTTCCAGTGATTCAAAACATTTGAATGTGACCTCTGTTGCTGCATGGATGTTTTCTATCTGGAAGCATATGGACCTGCAGTTATCTGTCAGGCAAACCTGATTTTAAAGTTGTATGTCATTCTTGGTGGGCAGAAATGAATAACAGTCACTGGTTCTATGATCAGTGGGAATACTGGCAATAAATGCAATACCATTGTGTGAATGAGGTGTAAGGCAAGCTATAGGAGATTTGCTGATCTGAGCGGGCTATGTGCCTGTTCTGTGGGCTTTTCATTCAAGCACACTCCAATGAGCTGGGCTTAGAAACACCAAGGAGCGGGTGCTCGGCCAGTGTCTTCCTGGTTTTATCTCAACTGAAATGGAGATCAAAACTGTAGAAATCAAACAAAATTCCTCTTCAGAATGATGTTTGAGCCAAGATTTGTCTCAAATATGAGCTGAAGTTTTGCCCTTTTTTAAGATAGTTGTAAATAAAGAAATTTTTTTAATGCTTAAAAATTCAGTTTTACGTTATTAGTCAAAGACTACTCAACCTTAAGGTTAAGGTTTGTTATCACTCTGTTAAGGATATAATGCTTAAATGTTGAATGCACTATTTTTGAGCTGTTTGCTATCAGCAAGTCATATGTTTCATGAAAATTTTTATGGAACTAAGCAACATTAAACTTCCTGAATTGGGAGAAAAGCACAACTAGTAGCCAGACCACTACAGTAAAGGGAGACTGGGTATTGTATATGTGTTGTACATATCCAGAATATCTACTGTTTTAAGGGTGTACAGTACAATGTCTTAAAATTTATATATGTTTTTCTTTCTCATGTCTCTGTGGTGGAATTTCATAGAAGTAGGGGAAGTGGGAGTAACAGATTACGTAGAAGAGCAGTAATTTAAGACACAGAAAATGTTTTCCAAACAATTTTTTCTTTAAATGTTTTCTGTTTACAGTAACTTAAAGTGTTTATTTGTAACTTTGTTAGGCAAACATTTGGAGAGAGATTTTTATGTTGACAGTGCATGTGTTTAATTAGTATTTACTAAGAAGTCTGCTTCTGAGGTCATCTCCTGCCAGCTCAGTTCACCAGGGCTTGGCCTGGGTCATCATGGAGCATCTTCAGAGTATGCAAACTGTATTTCTCTCTGAGAAAAATAAACCATATGACACTCTCCAGGAGCACACCTAACACACTCCTCCGCTAATGGATGCCAAGTGCATGGGATCCCGCCAGAGCTAGTCTGAAGCAAAACCTCTTGAATGTTGACAGTGGGGATGCCAGGTTTTCAGCACCAAGTGCTGTATTCCATGTATTCATTCCTATTGTGCCACATTACTTGAAAGTTTAAATGTAGGCAGTGTTAACTTGTCAAAATAAATGGGCTCTGTAATTACAACTGGATGTTGCTTTATTTTCCCGTCGTGGACTTTAAAGTTTATAAATGTTTCTGAAGCCTGACCCAATGGCCAGGTTTTACTAGGTTTATTTCATGTAAGGGGTTAATTTATGGCAAGGTAGATCCTATGACTCATGGGTTGTGAAGTTGGATATTTTAGGAAGGAAAAAAAATACCTGCAAAATAAAAAAAACCCCTATTTTTTTTGGAAAATATACAGGAATTCTAATTTCAGGTTAAGTTTCTTTAGCACATATAATCAATATAAAATATTGTGATTGGGTTTCCACTGTACTATAAAAGTCAGTATTAAGGACTCTCATTACACCTGGAAGTGATGCATATTCTCACAAATGGAGGAAGAACAGGTTACAAAAAAATATTTTTAAAGCATTGAGTTCTTTTCTAAGACTTTTTTTAAAGTGTTGTCTTCAGAGTCATACAGGAAACTCCTCTGGAAAAAAGGACAAACTTTATACGTAATTCTCCTTATTAGTACCTGAGATGGTCAGGCCATTGAGACCACTTCTGTGGAAAATTTTAGTTATCTTTTTTTTTTTTTTTTTTTTTTTTTTTTTGTTCCCTTGCCCATTGCACCTTTTTATCAACTGGACTCTTATCAAAACATTTCTTTTTTTTTGTTTAGGTGGGTGCTGCTGTTTTTCTTCTTTGAACTTGTTGCTTTTCTGGGGTATAGGCAGAAATGTCACCAAAGGTAACAGAAACAAACACTTTATGCGAGCAGCAAATGCCAGATTTAATACAACAGCTCTTAGAGAAACAGTTCAGCATCTGATGCCTCCAAAGATGCTGACCTGTCTTTGCACCTCCTGAACTGGACAAATGCTCCTTGTCTGGGCCCAGAGTTTTCACGATTCACTTCTGCTGGGCCAGGTAATCTTCTTTATATGTAGGAATCAAAGCAGGTGAGAGAGAATTTAATTTTTTCTAAACAAGGTGCCTGTGGTCTGATAAAATCTGAATTGTGTATATCACATGAAATACTTCCAGATCCACCCTACAGAGCTTTTCATAGGTTTGGTGCCCTTTTTGCGTCATCGTACATGGACAGTTTTGATACAAGAAGAAATACACCGAGGTCTTTGACGTGACTGGCAGCTGCAAAGCTGTAGGGCTGCTTTTTGTCACAGTGGTGTGGGGTTTGTGAAGCAGTAGTCCCCATGGCCCCGTGTCTATCGGCTCCCAGGCTGCAGCAGTTTGCCGTGTGGTGTTTGAAGTTAACCTGCATTGATTTTGGTCTGCCTTCAAATACTGCACCACCCATCACAGTGCTTTAGGAGCGGGCTCTGTAGTCTTCCAGCAACGGAAAGACTTTTATGGCACGATTTTAAATTTTTGGTGCTTTTTTCACTTTATACAGAAATTTTTGCTTATTTTTACTCTCACTTGTGTATTTCAAAAGTTGCCTTTTAATGATAGGGTACAGTAACAAAGGCATTTAATGTGATTTGATATAAATATGCGTGTGATCGACATCATAAACTAAGGGCCAAGCTGGCTCGAAGAAAGAAAAGCCTGACAAAACTAAGCTGGCACAGGATGTGATACATCCCATGCTAAGACTGGTATTTAAGGTAAGTGAGATGAACTGACCTCTGGATTTTCTCATAGTTCTGTGTTTCTTGAAGAAGGAGATGGGATGACTAGTTTAGGCATGCTTAACATGTTAGGCGAGCTGGAAAGAGATGAGACCTAAGTTACTGCAGCTAGTACGATAAAATTACTAAAGGTCTGTAGGTCTGTTGTGAACTGATAGATACCAAGGATCACCATTAACCCTAAGAGGTTTTGTGGGTTTGTTTTTTTTTTTCAGTTTAAATTGCAATGGAGGGGTTTTTTTTTACTAGAATACACTACATTTTCCAGATTTTCCAATCTGAATTAAAACCAAACCAAAAAACTTTGCTTGCAAGAGGTTGATCTGTCTTTGACTATATAGATATAGATATAACTCTTTGGCTGAATGTGTATGCTCCTGCTTTTTGATTTTTTCTGAGGAAAATCTGCCTTCAGTTGAAGAATATTTTTTTCAAATGTTATCCTGAAGAAGAAGATAGAATTTACCTATATCCACAGGGTAGATAGCTAATTGTGTTGATAGAATAAGAGGCAACAGGATGAAAAAGACTTTCCATAACATCCAGTACCTACAGACACCCCCCTGTGCTATTTTATTCATTTCTCTGTGGTGATGAGTCTGCAGTAATTCAGGAGAGGGTCCTTGCCTTAGACACCTCCTGGTGACTCGCTGAGACTTGGCAAACTCATGTTGAATTTCCTGGTTGCGTTCAGAAGCCTATATATTTTTCTTGTGTGTTAGTCCACGTTTAATTTGATTTATTTTATTGTCTTTTGCCAAGGAACTGCTGGGGAGCATGTCTACAACTGACACGCCAATTCTGTTTACGTTTGCTTTCTTTTTTCCTTTTTATTCAAAGGAACTTGTGAAATAATATTTTTCCTTGAAGTGCAAAAACCCAAATGGATAAAACACCTTTTCCAACAAAGGCTTGACTTTATCAAGAGAAAGTTTGGATCCTCTTGGTGTTCTCTATAACAGGAACGTCTACAGTCTTATGATCTAAACCAAAGCTTTGATATTTTCTAAATACCATATTGGTGATGCTCCAACACGGTTATGAAAGCACTGTGGCTACAATCATTTTTATGCTTCTGTAACTCATTCTCTTCCCACAATGCGTGCTACAAAACCTTCCCACTGCTCAGCTTTCCTGCAGGCCTTTTTCTGCTCCCAGGAATTCAACTAGATCTGCTTTGAAAGAGAAAGACCACCCTTCCCTTGGGGTGCACCTCGCCACCTAAAGTTGGTGCTTTGCAAGATGACAAGTGACCATGACTGCAGATGGGTGCTTTGCTGAGTCTGGAGCTTGTTCTGCTCCCAGGGAGCTGCAGTCCTGGGTTTGAGCAGGGAGATAACTTTTGCAGTCACCACTCACACTTGCACTTATAATATTTTATAAAATTATTACCTAGGAATTTTAGTAGGGTGTTTTTTTTCCTCTACCTGTTTGTTATGAGAAGTTTAAATGTTACTGGACAGTTTTCTAATTTTGTTGTTGGCTTTGGCTCAAGAAAGCTATTTCATGCAGTTTTACCTGCCAATATCTCTTTGCCACTCCATCATTACAGTGTGATTAGATCTAAAGTACATGGATAATTCGCTGCTAGCAATGCTAGCTTGGTCTTAATTACGACATCCAGCTGATTCCTAAGGATACTAATCAATGAATATGCACAGCAGAGTAGACAGACTTGTACAGATGAATAAGTCTTAATGAGAACTTGATCTTTCACAGTACCTCCATATTGAGCCTCTTAAAATTATCAGGGCAGGATCTCTGGCTTCAAGTGGACGGGGATATTCCCAAGGGCTTGTGACACAGCCCAGGACACTGTGTGAAAGGCAGAGGTGTTTTGGGCTGTGTGTGTGCACCTTCTGCTGCACTTGGCAGAACTTCTGGGAGAAAATTAAGAAAGTCTTGGGTATAACTATGATCTCTCAGGCACACAATTCTTAGTTTCCCCAGTGCTTTCTCCTACGTTTGCCCTGACGGAAGGTTACAAATAACTTTTCACTGAAAGCATTTCCTTTTAGTGTCTCCTCTACAAGCCAGCTTTCTGAGACATCTGTATTTAATTTTAAGCTGGGTGCTATTCTTGCCCATCCATTTTCGATTTTTTTTAAGCCTCATATTTTTCCTCATCTGAAAACTGTCATGTCGTAGAAGACCAGTTTTCCAGGCTGTAGCAGTACTTTTAAAAAGCAAAATGAATGGTCACATAAGGATCTGAAGCCTTTCCAAGCAGCTTCTCCCTTACAGGCTTGTACAGTTTCGTTTGCAGATTGCAGAGGATCTTAAAGCTTTTCACATCAAATACTCGGCTGCTCTAGGGTATCTCAGGTGTGCCGCAGTGTTTCCACAGAATCCTTGCACTTATACTCCACCAGAGGCCCTGACATGGCTAAATTGCATGAGAAAATTTGGACACATGCAAAAACCCTGCTAGAGGTTATGAGTGTTCTGCAGGGGTATTGATAGATCTGTACAAACTGAACGACTACGTGCACAGCAGTGAGATTTGTGATTAGCCATCTACGTATACTTAATTACCTGCATATTTTTAATTACCAACAGTTTCATTTAAAAATATCTGTTTATCTGGATATTGGGGACATTTCAGGTTTTCTGGGTTCATTTTCTTTTTTCTTCTTTTCTTTTTTTTTTTTTTTCATTTTATTTTTTATTTGGAGGTTTGGAGCATTACATTCAGTGCAGTTCTCTCAGGTTTGCTGATTACCATGAAGCTGGGACAGGCAAAGAAGCTTTTAAGGGAGTTCTTGCTGTATTTTTCCTTGACATACTACACAGATCAATTTAATATTCATAAATTACTTTTGGCTGCTGTTAGTATTTCACAGCTCTGTTTGTTAATTCGTGTGCCATATATATTTAAAGTGAATAATTAAATACCAGGAGATTTGTTGCTTGTTCCGCATGCAACAGCTCACTACTGAACAAAACTCCAGCGCTTTGTACTGATGCTAAACTCCAGCTGCCTTTGATTTTATAATAAATATATGAGTCAGAGGCAGGATAAATCAGGTCCTGTCCTGTCAGCTTGGCAGAGATGATTGATCATACATTTCTGACAGCACTGCATTTGACTGCAAGTCTCCTGCAGCCCTACTTTAGATCATACAAAGGCATCTGGATGATGAAAAGCATTCTAGCTTAGAAGATAGGGTACAGTGCTGCACCCCTGTTGTATTTATCCAGCGGTATGTGTACCCTAGAATGCTTCAGGCTGTACCTCATGCTAATAATTATCTCTTGTGCTGAATCCACCTTGACCCATTTTTATTTTTACCCATATTTTAAACAAAACCTGCTTTCCCAATCCTTTCCAAAATGGAAATGTAAAGCCTTTATCTAAAGCAGACACATGTGGGTAATAAAATACCTCGTCTCTGCGCTCACTGAGAGTTGCTGCTTTTAGAAAAGAAATCATCCCACGTTAGTCAAAAGGTTAGGTGGTCTCCCAAATGCTCCCTTTATTCCTGCTTTAGAAAAAAACCCTGTGTGGTCGGGTACCAGAAACAATCTAACCCTACAGGTTTGGGTTTGATTTGTTGCTGTTTGGCTCTTGGTGATGGATGTCTGCTCTGAAATTCTATGCCTGAAATACAGCCTGAAACCGAATGACTTCCCCAAGCAGAGAGGGCGAGGGGGAGCAGTGTGTGTGGCTGTCTCCCCTTCCTGGGCTTGTTTGTGGGTGGTTTGTGTAGGCACTGGAACAGCGTGGCTCATCTGGGAGCTGTGCTCACGGAGGAATTGTGTTTCATTTATGTTATGAATGTGCCTGCATACAAAACACAGCCTGGTGCAGTACAATGCCATGGTTGTTTATTTTTTTTTCCTCACAGTTTTTCAAGATGTCATTTGAGATGTATTTATGTTCAACTTGTATGGCTTTCATTTGGTTCTTATAGTATACACGTGGTTTTCTGTATATATATGTGAATGTATGTATTGTTTAGGGCCAGCGATGCAGAGGTGCATTCCTGTGTTGCAAGCTGAAGAAAATCCAGAAAGTATTATTTAATGCATGGCAACTTCATTTTTAATACTATTTCTAAAGTAAATTGCAGAAAGCATATAAGCATCCACCATGGAATAATAAATTGATACAGAATGTGTGGGGGAAAGGCAATAAGCCAGAATCATTAGAAAGCTTAGCGCACTGCTCCAGCAACACAAAGCAGTCGTAAACCTGAGGTTGGAATTGCACACAGCAAATGGTGTACACCAGTAAATCTGGCCCTAGTAATTTTATTGCAAATGACATACAAGCCAGAAAAACATTTAGATAATTGAAATTAACACTTTTAACAATGATCTATAAAATAGTGAATAATAATTAGGAGAGCCTTTCAAGCTCTCTGCAATAAATCTACAATACCTCAGAATCTATTTTTCCTCAATATAAATGAGACAAAATAAGATGGACCCTCTTTTCCTTATCCACGGTTAACGGGAACATCTTTATTGGTAAGGTATCACACCAGCCTCTGGTTTGCTGAACACTGCAACTGTGCATGAAGCAAAGGCTTTTTATTTTGAATTTGGAACAAAGCTAGATGGAAATGAAAAATAAAATGAAAGGGAGCTTCTGGAAAAACCTATCAGGGATTATTTTTTTGATTGAGACAAAACTGTGCCTGTGTTTACTCGTACCAAAGTGTCTGTGCCTATCGGGTCACATGAACACAGCTCTTGGATAGATGCAAATGCTGCTGGAGGCTTTGAAGTCCTGTGGAGAAGGTAACCACTACCACAAGGTTCAGGTAGTCTTTTCCAGTACCCTATGAAAAGTTTTCTGTTTTGTACTTCATCTATACCATATTTTTCAACATTGCTCTTAAAATACAAGTGTTTCCTTTACAACTAAACTGATGAATGAGAAGATTGAGTCTGTCAGGTGATAAATCAGCTTTTTGATGTTGGATCAGTGGCTTGAATCACTGATTGACTGTGTCATTGGTCCCGTCTGTCACTGTGCTGCCTCCCAAAGACACCAAATGCCTTTAAAATGAGCCTGGGAAGAAGTCTGGGTGTCAGTGGGAATGCTTTCTTGCATGAAGTTGTGTGTGTGGGTGAAATGTTTCTCTCTGGGTTAGAACCAAAACCTCAGCTGAACCCCTTTAAAAACTGAACTGCTTCAAGCAGTTGTTGCAGCAGCTCTAAAATGAGTTTTGCTACCTGGGTTCTGCCTGGTAAATCTGGCCATCACTTCCCAGGGTATCAATCTGAGCTCTTTCATGAATACCAAATTTGTTGCAAAAAAATCAGATTCAATAAAACAATTTATGTAGGGGAAGCAGCAGTGTTGGGAGAGCAATAGAAATATGGTTTTACATTAAATTCCTTTTTTTTGCCAGATGATAGGGATGCTTCAGAAGTACTATTGCAAACATTTTAAAAATAAAACCCAGTCCTCCAGACTTATAAAAACCCTTTTTGCTCTAATAAAAGTAGATGGCGTGTGTGTATGTGAGAGGGATTAAAAACATTCCAGGTGGAAGCAGTGCAGAAGAGCAACACTCCATATGCTAACACTGAGCTGTCGGTCGGGAAGGAGCGAGCATTGCATCACCAGAGCCATGCTGCTGCAGTTTTGGGACAATGCTCCAATACTAACATCTCTCCTCCCCAGCATCTCCAACGCCAGCCTTTCAGGGGCTGACCCCATGGAGAAATTTGACTGGAGTGGTTTTTCCCAGCTGGGTGGAGGAAATTGGAGGCAGGAGCTACAGAGCATCAGCAGAAGTGACTTGAGCCTGGAGCAAGGGTATGTATGGGAAGGTCATCGGCTCCTGTGGAGATGCAGCTGGTGGCTTTGGTCACAAGGTTCTCAGTCATGGTGCTGTAGAATTTAATGAAAATAAAGTCTGGAGAAAAACAGGTGGCTTTTAAGATCCCACCCAGATACTGGTGTTTGTGACAAATGTGAGCTACTGGATGTTTGCAAACCCTGAAGTCTTTTATACCAAGCTACAAGAGACTGTATAAAAGAAATAGGCCCCAAAACTGAAGGTATCAGTGCTGTGCGTATTTCTGTGCTCCTGTCTCCACAGGGGATAATTAATTCAGCTCCCTGGAGAGGCAAGCACATCTCAAGGAGGGCAGAAAAAAAAAAAAGAAAGGAAAAGAAAAAAACTCATTTCCTGAAGGCAGTTGCAAAACCTGGCTTATTTTAAGGGGCTGGAGAAAAGAAGAATGTTAACAGTAGGGAGACAGGTTAAATTGAGACTCAGAGCAATATCTGACAGAGTCATTGACTGTAAGAAAGAATGGGCAGAGTTTTGTTCCCATGAATTTCAAGTTATGGTGACTTGAAGAGGCAACTACAGGGTTAAAGTCCTCTTGAAGAAGGATGCCAGAGGGACAGACCGCTCTCTCCTTGCTAGAGAAAACCTATGGCTGATGGATGAAAGCTGAGAGCAGGTAAGAGATGCCTGGGACAAGTTATATTGACTAGGATTGAGCTGAAAAGAGCTATCAGCTGTTGCAGCATTCATTTGTAAGAATACAGAATGAACATTCACGTAAACCTTTCAAGTTCTCTGATTTGCTTTCCATATTTTTCCCCTGTTTATGTTCAAGCAACAAATGTATTTAAGTGACTTCCACTGTCAGGCTTGTTGCGGCTCTACTTGAGTGTCCCAAGAGCCTCCAGCTACCAGGTAGGACTGTAAGAAGCAGGAAAGTGAGACCCAGGAGTTTCTTTGTATTCTGTGCAACCTGACCTTTTTTTTTTTTTTTTTTTTTTAATAGTGTAAATGGATCATGCAGGGCTATGAATATAAAAGTTGCTGAATTGGCTGAGAGCAAAGGTCCATATGATCTAGTGTCCTGTCTCTGGCAGTGGCTTTTCTTCTGAGAAAAGTAAAAGTATCAGAAAGAGAGCCAGACATAGCTTCCTTGATTTATCTTCCAGGCGTTGGTGGGGTAAGGACTCCCTGAGCCAGTGATTGCATCTGGACTAGGGGGTTTAACAGCTGTGAGGAACACGGCCTCAAAAAATGTGCACGTCAAAACGTTCCTCTTCAGACTCCAACGTGGCTCAGCCGAACTTCACAAGATGCTTGTCAGCCACAGTCTCCCCTGGTCCAAAGTCACTCGCTTCAGCTTGTGAAAAGTTCAGGCACGAGGTGAAGAAAGAAGCAATGCCCTCACGGGTGCAGCAGGTGGACATGAACTGTCAGCAGGTACTCGCACAAATCCCAGTGAGTTCGGGTGACACAGGGAGCGCGTGGCCCGAGACGGGTCCCTTGTTCACCGGTCAGGCACCCACCGTATTCCCCTGTGGATGCTTCTCAAGCGGTGCACAAATCGCCTCTCTCTTCTCTTGTAGAAATGCACAATTGTGGTGGGTTAAGACAAGCACAGAATATATTTTTTCTTCTGCTAGAGCACTTATTCCAAATGTTTCAGTTCAAATGATAATGGAAAGGGTACGTACAAAGTGCTTCAGTTACAATTATGCCTTTGAAGTAATAAGAAAAAATTATTAAAAGACAGCGACAGCTTTTCGTTGTCTTTGTTTTGGAACATCTAATGTGATATATTTTAAGCTTAATTTTCAGACTTAAGAGGATCTTCTAGAGCCTTAATTTAGAAACTGTTGATTCTTTTTGGAGTAAATTTATTTTTTGCTTCCTCTGAACAGTGTATATATTGCTCATTGGATTCCAACAGTGTTTTGAAATTTTTGCCTACAAAGCCTGGAGTTCAAGTCTATTATAAAATTACATTTACTTTCATTAAAAAAAAAAAGGCTTTGTTTTTATTATCTGAGCTCTGGATAGAGTTTATATTCTTGTATTCTTGGCAATGCTAGGAGCAGAGCAGGAGCTATCACTCCAGAGACAGCTATCTGAAGTCTAGGCACAGTTATGGATTTTACATTAACAGCCTATTTTGCAGAAATCCTTTACTCCTCATTAACAAAATACAGGTCTGATGGGTATTGTGATACTGCTGCTCTTTTATTTATGTTTCTGTTATTTCAAAAATTGATTGCCACTCCATTTTAGTTGGTTTTCCCATATATTATAATATGCCATATTCAGTGTGCTGCTTGCAGACAACTCATGTTCAAAAGTTCTGGTCCAGGAAATCTTATCTTTCTTCAGTTCTGTCTGGTTTTCATTAAGTTTATTTGTAGTAACTGGTAATGCTGAGAGTCCTGCATTTGGTCTCCAATTGTCAGACTGTCAGATATCTTCAGTATTGTTCTGCTTTCCTTGGTAGGCAGTGTTCATTCTTGTATTTTGCTCCAGGGTTTCCTTACAAAGAGATTATTACCTCAGTAGAACACTTATAAATTCCATTTCCCATAATGATTCCACAATCAAAAAGCACAAATGATCCTGTTAAATATTGCTTTATGAAAAACCAGAAAGGCTTGTTATTATGCCACGTTAAAATTTCATCCCTATTTTGCCTAGTAAGTTTTTCTAAATGTGATATCTCAGGATATAAATATTCCCCCATCTTCCCTCTGTGGTGCTGAAAGTCTTCTGGATCCTCTAATCTCAGAGCATACCAAACTCCTTACTTAATGTCTCTGTATCAAAATGATTGTTATCACTTCACAGACAGTACTCTAAATTCAGAATGGATTACAACAAAATCTCGTATCCTGTGCCCAATGGGTCAGAAATTGCTGGCACAGAGAGTACCTCTTAATATTAACAAAACTTTACATATTCAAAACTCAGGTTTGGTTTTTTTCATCTGCATAATTTATTGTGTCATTTACTTTTATTTTTTTTTTCCACAAGATGCTTTCTCTTGGCAGTTCTTTTTATTTTCTCTCTTTATATTTTAGGAATCAGATGGAGAAAGGTAAAGCTGTGCAAGGGCTGCCTCCTTTTTGAATAGATTTATTTACACATACATAACTAAAAATGGGAAGGGGAGTGGTTACTTTTGCCTCTTTTTTTTTTTTCCTCCTTTAAATGGATCCATCTGCAGCAAACAAGTCCTATTCCAGCTGCACAAAGAGCCGTCCAGGAAAAAACAGGATCAGATAAAGCACTAACTTCACAGCTGTGGATGCTGGATCTTTAAGGCTGTATTGGTTTCCCTTGTCTCTAACCACCTGAAAACTAACCATTTAGTCAGGGCAAATGCTGAAGATCTCTGTAGTCCCTGGAGACAAACTGGTCTTCCCAGGAGGTGATGTGAGCTATTCTGGTGCATACAGGATGAATGTCTACCTGCCTGCCCTCTGCTTTCAGTGGAGTTTTCCTTTGTGTCTCCAGTGCCACTGGACCTCGCTGCCATCCACACTGACACCCTGTGACACATCTCAGCTTACAGCCCTTCGAGTACAATGTTTTTCTTGCAAACGACCTCAAAACCAAAAATTTAAAGGAGATGGTGGCATACCCCCAGAGGTCAGTGCCAGCAATGGGAGCCTCCAGTTCAGCTCCTCCCTCTTGTGGGAAGCTCTTCCCAGTGCCACTGGGGACTCTCTCCATCCCTTCTTTGGGGGCAGCTGTGCTCCACCTGAACCCCATACGTGGTCACTGCAACAAGGGTCCTGGGAGGAATGTTGTGACATTTGTGGCCGTGTATGATTTTTACTCCCATGCTCTTTTGGGTACCATTCAGTGCGAAATGGTGCAGATGATGACCCAATAGTTTGTTTTCTGAAAGAAATAAGCCCTTCAGAGAGAAATCTGCTGTTTTGTGCAGGAGAAAGCCAGCATTAAAAACATGCAATCAGTAAGGATAAGAAAAAAAATCTACTGTTTGTATAGAAAAAGAATGCTTTACAGCCCCAATCCATTACTAAAATTTCCCATTCATCCTTGGCAATGAGATCAATTTGTGCTGAAAATGTAGTCCTATATGTGTGAATTGGACGTGATCTGATTAGTGTTCTACTACATCAGGTCTGATAAACTCCCCTATCTATTTCAGTTAAGCTTCTATCGATCCACTTAGGAGATCAATTTGGCTTTCATTATTTTTGGGGGGGCAATTTCATTTGTCTCAGGCTGAAGTTATGAAAAAAGTGTAATTTAGCAGTGGTTGTGTGTGTGTGCGCGCGCTCGCTCACATGCTCACGCAAACACACACACGCGTACATATTGATGGAGCGGAGCTGCCTGTACCGGGCTTTGAATTTGCCCTTTTCGTTCTTCAGTTCCTGATGCTGTAGGTCAGTGGTGGCACTGCAATAGAGCTATGGAAAGAAAAAGTTAATGGGTAACGGAAACTTTTCTAAGTTCAGCTGCAGCCCAGGCTCCATCTACAAGTCAGGGCTGTGCAAGTGAAAGGTTTTGTGTTTCCAAAAGGGGAAGGAGGGTGGCTGTAGAAGACAACAGGTATGTGGTGTCTAGACCCTTGGCAAATGTCAGCTGCAAATAAAGTAATTGCTGTGGGGAAGGAGGAAGCTTTCTTTCTGTTCTATAAACTTTTATCAGGTATGTTCAGCAATGCCTGCAAGTGGAGGGGAGCAGGGAGGGAATGCTGAGAAAAGCCCCTTTCTCCCAAGTATCTGCCTTTGGTTTCAGAGACCTTAAAAAACCAGGAATGGCTCCTGGAGGTGCGGAACAGAGAAGAGATCTTGGCTGACACAAGGGTTCACATCTTGCACTGACGCGGCGCAAATACTCCCCATCTCCCATCGGCACTGCATGGATCACGACTGTGCCTCTCATGGCAGGAGAAAAAATATGTAAAGACAAGAGACTACACTCACGGTGAATTTGAAATAGTTTTTTAGTACTGCCATGGCAACTAGGCATCGCTGCACTTCTTGTCTGAAGTGCATGAAGTTGAAGTCATGGAATAATCACAAAAAGAGGTGTGAGAAAGGCACTAAGATGTACCCCTGCTGCTTTATTTTTCTCTGGTGAGATGCCATAGAGTAGTTACCTTTATTTATAGCTATATTAGCATAAATTCAACTTCATTTTTTTTAAAAGCTATTTTGCTCTAAGACTACTCTGTGTCTTTACCATTGTTCACAGTCCACAGTCAGATGAAGTTATTAGCAGAAGGCTTATAAATCCAAGTCATTAAACTGAGTATCTCCCATTCAGCTGAAAGTAACTCAGAGTAATAAACTGAAAAAATAAAAAAACCCCTTCCAAATTGAGAGATACGTCTCCTGACCAGAGATTTGAAGACTCTGAGTCACCTAGTCAAGACCACTGGCACTCTCCATGCTCTTTGTGAAGTGAAAACTGTCACGATTTCCACTGAGGCAGAAGAAGACTGCTGGGAATCATGAATCTGACCCAGCATGCAAGACTCTCAAAAGTTTGTAAGTGACTCGGGAGGTCGGTACACTCCCTGGGGTCAGCTCTCAGCATTTCCACGGATGCAAGTATTCTGCCTGTGCAAAATGCCCGAGCTAATATTCCCATCCTATTTCTAAAAGGCAGCAGATGTTACAGTCTTGCAAGCTGTCATCTTGTCAGAGGGAAGTTGGGGACAAAAAGGCTGGAGTTTCCTTGTGAAACAAACTCGTTTATTGCTACAGCCTCTGCTGCAAAGCTTGTAGAACAGCACGGGGAAACCTTCCTCTTCAGGAGAGCCCGATGCTGATGCCGATGCTCAATTCTTTGGAAGCTGCTTATTCACCTCAGTAGCTGTCAATAGATGAAGAGTTTAAAGCAGAGCATGAAATGTCTTGCCTTTCCAACACCGTCACTCTGCTTGGAAAGACCCTTAGTAAGGGACCCGAGTGCAATCAGTACTGCTGCAAGGAGCAACACAGACTCCCAGGGAGCGGGACACCTCTTGGTGTGGGGTCTGACAGTGCCACCTCGTCACTCCCTGCAAAAGCCTGCTTGGATGAGCCTGAATGGATGAAATACCCTGACGTTTGGAGCTTTTTAAATCATGGCATTAAACCTGACTTCCCTCTGGAAATATTGCCCTTTATAGTGCAAACTTTTGTGGAACTCCTAATCTCAGAAAAAAACTTTCAAATCAAAACACTGGGGTAGTTTATTACTAGTTACTCATCATCTCCACTGATTAAAATACTAATAATAGTGTTTAGCATTACTACCCTGTATATTTCCTTTCTGGTGGTACGGCAATTTCTGCACCATGTGTGTGCACTATTCAGACGGTTCCTCTTAGAACACCTACTCAGATTTGCTGGTAAATGTACAGTTCACAAACGCGGTCCCCAGCTGAGCGGTCCATTCCTAGTTAGCAAACTCCTTCTGCCACTTATAAATAGGCATATGCTTAAGTGCTTTTCCAGGTGTGACTTAAACACACAATATGGGAGAGTGCGTGAGCCTAGCAGAAGGCAAAACACGTTCCCATGCTGTACAGTAAGCCAACATTTGTCTCTCTTGTGCGTAAACATTTTTTTAAGGGCAGAATTTTTATTTAGTACAAGTGAGAAACCATGTTAGTAACAAGTAAAATAATAATGTGTCTGTCTTGCACTGCTGCTATGTTTAAATTTTGCAAAAATTGGCTTTTTGGTTATCCAAAAAAGCACAGATTAGGAAAATGATAGGGAAGAAAGGGTGCTTCTAGGACTATGCAAAGGTAAGTCATACAGCTGCTAGGAAAGGTGAGCTTTCTTGCTGGAATATCAAAGAAAAAAAAAGCAAAAAACCCACCAGTGGAATAAATTCTAAAAGCCATCTGGTCCCTATATGGCAGGAATCAGAGTATAAATACGACTATTTCCCTTAGCCTTTCATCTCTGGGAAAGGTGAAATTTTAAGCCATGATATCGTCCATTACTCATCTCATTAGTCATCTTACTGCTATAATTGGCATTGCTAGGCTAGATGCCTGCATTCCAGCTTTTAACCTACCCTGGTGAACGGGGAGTGCAATTAATCAGCTTTCTCAGGGCTGGCTCTCCCTCTGCGCAATATCGTCAGAAATCTCAGCACATTTTGTGAGAGGGGGAGGGATGTTCTGGAATCCTTTCAGTGTTGGTGCATTTTATAAACAGGCCTCAGGAGCTGGACAATTTCCTAGTTATGCTTACAAAATAATTTACTCTCTCAATGTAAAATTCCTCTCTCTAAAACCACTCCCTAGACAGTTGAGGACTTCTCACCTTCTCCACACCAAGTAGCTCCCTTGGCCTCTCCTCAAAGACCCCCAACCATCTTTGTAGCCCTTTGATGGACTCGCTCCAGTATGCCCATGTCCTTCTGGTATAAGGGAGACCCAAACTGGGCACACTACTCCAGATCTGGTCTCACACTACATGGAGGAGAATAATAACTTCCTTCAGTTTCTGTTTCCAGTCTTACCAGTACAGCCCAGACTGTGGTCAACCTTCATCACCAGAAGAGCATACTGATAACTCACAGTGGACGAGATAAATTATACTGGTGGTCCTGAAGAGGAAGAAACACAACACCAAATGAAGGAATGATTCCCAGTACAACACCCTGATTTTGGTTGTCTGCAGTGGTCTGAAGCTTTTACTTTAGGCTAAAACCTTGGGGATAGTCATAAAGATTAACGATAGACACTAACTATAGACTTTTACGCTTTGGGGATATTTCCAGAGGTAGGGTTCAGAGCAAGCAAGCAACCCCATCGGCAGGGCCTGAGATACAATAGAGAGGGGCAGTTGCAACCTTTGAGCTGAACCAATGCCTTTGGGCTCAGTTTTTCATTATATTTACAGATAAAACAAAGATAACCTCTCCCCTTAAGTTAAGTTCAAGATTCAGCATACCCGTGCTACAGTCCTTTTCTCTGCAGGGTAGATATTCATGAGCAAAGGTAAATTTAGCCTTAAATGAGATAGTTTCAGATATTTTTCTGTTTTACAAGTCTAACTCTACAGATGACATTTTGAAATGAAAAATAAAGGGAAGGAAGGGGCAGAATGCATTTAACATTTGCTCAAATATGCCAGAAATGCAGGAATCATCTGATCGCTATCACAGACAACTGTACTATTGATGTCTGGGTTAGAAGGGTCTACAAAACATCTATTCCACTTGTCACCAGTCTCCACAGGTCACAAATCACTCCGATACCCAATAATCAACACAAGACTTGTGGTAAGTGAATCAAAGGCAAAAAAATAATGAACCACAGGAAGTGACACTGGAGAGAAGCCAGAGACAAAAACGGAGAAAGACTGAGATTAGGTCCCATGTATATGTATATACTCACCAATGTCCTAGGTCCCTGTGGCACAGGATTTTGCCAGGTAGAACCCCCAACTGAGCCTGGGAATCCCTTTATTCTCCACACAATAGAAAGCTAAAGCCTCGATCTTTTTGTCCTTGCCAAGCCAAGAGGATACAAAATCTGTTGAGACATGAAATCTGCCTTATGGGCTGATACTGAGTGGGTGAGTAGGATGGGGAACTGAGGACATTAGAAATTAATACCATTGAGAGTCTGTGAACCTTTAGACAGGGTTTCCAGCACTCCAGGGGAAAGCAAACATCTCCCCCTGTCTTGAATGACACCACACACGCCAGGCAAATGTGGCCAGCAACTAAGAGGATTAAACCAGCAGAAATAGCAATCCAGACTCAGGATAATACTCCAATAAAATCTTACTTTTCGTATTTGGGCTGTATAAGTGATTAAAAAAAAAAAAGCAGGTACTACTGCTGATGGAATAGTTAAGGCAAATTTGGATCTTAAAATCAAAGGAGACCGTAGTTTCATTTGTAAATATGACTGTCAGCACCACCACCCCTCTCCTCAACTATAAGGCAAATTTTCCCATCTCTTGAATTTTTTACTTCCTTAAGAGTTGTGTTTTTTTTTTTCCCAACACATATGTGTATGCTTATATATACAAATGGTGAATAGTTTCTATGGAAAAGTATTGGTCAGGAACAATTAATTAGTTTTACTCCTAGGCACCACTGTACTAATCAAACCCAGCTCCAGGGTTAGAGAAATGTACGCCTTAAACTTCTGGTACTCATAAGCAAGAAAAAGTATATATTTTATTACTAGTTGTTGAAATTTATGGGATTGAAATAAAGAGCTAGCTAAAGGCTGACTCAGCAGAATGTACTTGCGGCACAGGTAGAAGAATGCCTAAGTTATTTTTGAGGGGGAGAGCATGTAATCTAAATTAATATAGAGGAATTGCCTCATAAGTCATCTCTACAGTTAGGCTGCACTACACTAGTGGGAAGACCAGAGTTCAATGTGATGCTCATTTTGCGGATGTAGTACCGATTCATCTGGTTTGGATCTTCATGTCGTTTCACACAGGTGAGCTGCAATGACAGTCAGATTGGGAAGAGGAGCACACTGGCTAGATCATTAAATCCACATTTAAATCCAAGGGAACTCTCCAAGGAGCCTGCTTCCTGTACTGTAAGGCTGTGCACTGTTGCCGTTGACTTCAGTTAAAAAATTGCAATGTACTGTATTCCACCGAAAGAGAAAGAAACATGAGAAACACAAAAAAGTGGGGAACACTGCATGTTATTAGGGTGTTTTTCCTCTATGTGTAGAGAAACCAAAGCAACTACATTAAAGTGTGTGCTCACCCGAGTGTCACATTGTGTAGACCTGTGTTTCAAACTTGCTGTGAGCTGTCTGGATAAGTTAATATCGGAGAACAGAGCTAGTGGAAAAGAGATTTTCTTTCACAGACCTGTGATACTTTGAAGTCCTGGAGATTTGGGTTTTGTTTTTTGGTTTTTTTTTTTTTTTGAGGAAAAAAGAAGTATGCGTGTGAAACTTCTAATGGAAAACTGGGGGAAAAAACCTCCTTGAGAAATGAATGGAGTTCCTGACTTGTGCAGCATGCAAGTGGGATCTGCTCCTGGGCAATGAACTGTGGAATAATTGCTGGACTCTTGACAGCAAAGACACTTCTCCAACAGACCCTGGACTCCTGAGGGTTTCTCTACCTGGCTGGAAACCAGCCATCCTTCTTAGGGGCCCTGTCACCGAAATCAGCATGTTTCTAGTTAGTATGTTGTGTTTAAGGAACCAGCTGCATTTCGGTGAAAAACCTGTTTTTCTGGAAATTTTCTTTGTTTGGGGTATTCTCTTGGACAAGCTTTGGCATTTATTAAGACGCTTCTCTGGTCTGGCTTTGCTCCAGCAAGGCATGGCCTCCTTCCAATCTGCTGTTAATGACAGTATGGGAGTGACACACACCAGGCTGCTCATTATTGTGCAGAAGAAACAAACTGCACAAAATAGTCTATTTAACAATAGGGAAAATGTAAACCTGACAGGGTTTAGAAGCAGACTAAATATAGTCAGGCGCTGGCAACTGTAAGAAGCATAATGTAATCACACGTTCATGCTTTTGTTGAGCACAAAATTCATTTGAGAAAGAAAAGCGGAGACTGCTTCACTCATAAGTGGTATTGCTTGTAAGGAGATGGCTGATTTCTCCAGAGAATTGCTTGATGAGGATTTGATATTTTGTTCCCTTTTTTTCTTTTTTAGAATAGAAACCCTTGCTGTTACAAATTATGACCTTCCTTTCCTAAGCAAGGTGTTTCGTTCTTTTGGATAGGTATTCAAGGTGTTAGCACTTTGTGACAACGCTTTGAAAAACTCAGAAAACTCCCTTTAGCTCCCACCATACCTATCCTGAAACTCGTTGCTTGAACTGTTTGTATGCTGACTGTAACACTACAGAATCAAGATGCTGATGACCTGCTCAAGCAAAAGGAAATCATATAACCCAGGACACTCAGTACAGCCCTGAAAATGACTGAAGTACACCGGAGAAAGCAATAAGCTGGAGCTCTCTTTTAGCAAAGGCTTGCTTTTGAGGCTCCTTTTCTCAAAGGACTGAGCTGCCAGAAGACTAGGAAGAGCACAATTATGAGTCAAAGAAAAGAAAACATCCCTACAGCATCTCCAAAAATTGGACTAATTCCTGTGTAGTATGTGTTGTTTTCTCGGCTGGATAACAACAGTTTGAAGATGGTACTTAAATACTGCAAGAAGTGCAGAGAAGGGCAAAAAGTGTGCTGCGGGGAATTAAATGAATGTGTTATGTATGAGAAGAAGTTTGGAGAGTGCAATACCTCCAGGCCTAGAAAGAAGATGACAGAAGGGGATCTAATTGCATTATATAGTCTCTAAGGAGGATCATATAATAAAGCACGACAGAATGTGTTCACACTTGAAGGGAATGGATAAATAATCCATAGACCTTGTTTGAAAGGAAGGGATGAAAAGTTCAGACTATCCATGAAATCCCTAATACTTGTCCCAGAAGACCCTCGACAGCATAAAAAACATGGTAACAAATGAACTAATTATGCCAGGAAATGCCTATGATACATATATATATATGCACAAATATATACTTGTACACATTTAGGTGTATTTCAAGTATTTGATTTATTAAATGACCAGAGATTAAAAGCATTTATCATAAATAATGCACAAATATAGGTATTTCTGCCTAGATTTTATCTACATTTTCTCACTTGTATTGTGTGTGTGCATGTCTTCCCTTCTTTCCCTTTTTAAATTTTCATAAGCAATGAAAAGGGCACAGGAGACCACCCTTTCCACATGACATGAGGTTTCATGACCTGATGTCGCCAATGCCCTTTTTTCTCATCTGGTGCCTCAGAAATGCTGTGGGATTGCGAGACAGAGCTGGCCCTTTATGCCTCTCTGGAGAGGTCCTGTGTGTCATGGCCCCAAAAAGTCTCAAAAGGAAGGTCTCTATTTTCCAGAGCAGGACTGGAGACCTGGTTGGTGGTGATGGTCTTCTTCATAACGAGTGAGCGTACCCAGGCTGTTCTTCCAGTGCTCTCAGGTCAAGGCCAGTGCTCAGGGCTGGTGTGAATGGTGAAGCCTACGGGAGGAAACCAGCCCCACGCTTTCGGGGCAAGTCCCTCTGAACAGAGGCAGGTATCTGTTGAGATTTAACAGCAGGTTTGGCCTGAGCGCACATTAAGGGCCTTGTGACTGGCAGAGGTTTTGTTATGGGCCTTTTCTGTTTACTCTGCCCAAGAAGAAAAGAAAAATGAAGATGTGGTAAACATGCTGAATGGAAGAGAACAATGGAGCCAAGACAGGCCATGACAGCAGTGTCACAAACCGCTGCCGTTTTTTCTCAAACTGCAATTTTTTTTTCCAAAGTGTAGACAAATTGCTATTGTAATTGTGTTCAGCTGCAAAAAAATGACAGATGCTTACAGAACAGATAATGATTGCTGCAAGCAAAACAGTAACACAGTTGAGATTTTCCCACTGAGAGGTTATCTTGACTTTGTACGCACCGGTGTATACCCCAAAGTCAGACCCCAGCTGCCAGGGCTGGCTCAGCTGCTCTGGGGAACAATCTCCAGGGGTTCAAACCTCTCACTGCCCGAGAGATTTGCACTTCAGCAAGGCTTTTCATTGAGAATCTCAAAACACTCAGCTGGTGGCAGAAAGATAGATAGTACTCATGAGCTTTCTCTGAGGGCTCATCAGTATAGGAAAGGTAGAAAAGCAATACAATCAAGAGCATTGGTATTTGTCTCTGGGTATTTTCCTAGATGTTTTAAGATGACACCTGTAGCACAGTGACTCAGCTCATGCAGACCTCCAACCTCCCAAAGCATTAGGAATTCACCAGTCAACACGCCTCCTCGGATTTTGCTTGTGTGTTGTAGGTTGGGAAGAAGAATGTGGAAAGATTGCTGGTATTAGGGTGTATCATATGTAGGGTTGCACACCCACAGGACTCCATTATAGGTACTCTGTAAATCGATCACATTTAGCAAAATGAAAATGCTTGTGCAGAGATGTTTGTGTTAGCAAATTTGTTCCAATATTATAAAGTTATTTTTTTTCTGAACTATGCAGGCACTTTGAAACCTCTTGAATCCACAGATGAATTTTCTGTGTTAACAGGCAATCTATTTTTTTCTCTTTAAGAGGTTTAATTGGTCCAAGCAGTTGAAATGACCTTGTCTGAACAATGAGTTTTCTCAAATACCTTGAGAAATGCACAGAGTATGCTGCTAACTGTTGCACTTCATTAATCTGGAAAGCTCAGGACTAGTTGACTGTGAATCAGAGATCACTCTTCCTATGCTTCCTAGTTGTGTAATCCTGGCAGGCATCATAAAGTCAGAAAATTAACTTTCCATCACAAAGCTTTAAACACTGCTTTGAACTATATATCAAAAGAAACTGTATATCACCTGCTGTTGGTGTCCCTTTCCATCGAGTAGTTCCCATTCCTCAGAAGTGTCACTGCTAATGTTCCTGTACTGGAGGAAGAGAAAACCAGTGCCTGGCCAGTGGTCCACTGACGGTGCTTGAAGGGTGGCACAGGTACCACATGTTGGATGGATCACAGCCAGGCTCTGGGTTTGTCTGGCAAAGCTGGAAACTTTCTAGAAGACTTTTAATACTTTTTGATGTTAGATCTGAGCTGATGCACTGATAGATGGTTGGCAAGGCAGTGATTACTCTGAGTAACAAAAACGGGAGACCAGTTCTCACTCTGAGAACACAATTCCTGCATGCATTAGGTGTGCTTTGCCCTGATTGTCTGCTCCTGGAGGTGAAAACCATCACTGTTTAAATGCTGAAATCTTCAGATACAGCCTTATTGGAAAAGCGACAGGTAACTGAAGTGTCTGAGCACATGCAGAGTGGAAGCACAACAAAAACAGGAGTGAGGATCGTGGTTTTGGGGACAGGTATGTTCCTGGCATCAGTTTTATGACTTTATATTTGTTCTTTGCACAACAGAGACCTACAACATCTCAAGCAGAATTTGATGGAGTAACCAACTGCCGGAGGGGATTTGTGTAGTGTGTTGGACGACCAAGGTCCCCCACTGTGTGTTAGCAGGCTGCCAGCCTTCAGTACTGGGATGTTCTTGGGATCTATCACAAAAATGAGCAGAGAGAAACTCTGAAAGGACACAGCCCAGTATCTCTCACAGCCTCCATCCTACAGGCAACTACCTCCTCCTGTCCACCCTTCGCCCCAAATTCTCCCTTGGATTTCTGAGCCAGAACACACTAACTCCCGCACACACATTTGTATGACAGTGTACCTGAAAAACACGCTCGAGCGTATGTCTGAGGTAACACAGGTAACACAGGTAACACAAAGCCAGATTGTGCCTGGAAAAAGTCCAATTTAATAGACTTTAAAGAGTGTCACGCTGCTGTAAGGTTCCATCACTCAAAGTCATGTGATACAAAAAAATGTACAGGATATTTACTTTTAATTTAGTAGTAGTAATTTTGAATTGAGGTAGGCTGCATACCATATACTGAAAAACATAATTTATAGACATTAATTGTAAGAAAGAGAGAAGCCTTTTGCTTTCAAAGAGCCCATCAGCAAGCTGTCTTTACTGTTTTATCAGTAAGCAAAGCTGAGAGCAAATAACAGATGGGTCTGTCCCTTAGCGCCGGCAATGAATGTTCATGAAATATAGCACAATCTCCCTCCAGTGTGTTGTGTTTTTAACAGGAGTAGTAGGTGTGGGGCAGGATGAATAACTAGCTCAGATCAAAGATCCTTTTTCTTTCCTACTGAGAACAGGGCAGAAACTGGCATTCGGTCAATGACTGCATTATTTTGGTGGTGTTGTTGAAGCAGAGACAAACAGTTCCAGCAGACACATGGAACAGATTTCAGGGGGTGATAGGTGTATGAGGAAGGCTTTTAAGTCTGGATTCAGATCCCTAAAAGAGAACAAAATTCCAGTTTTCTTCCTGCCACATCAACAGGCAAATAAGCCTGTTCCAGCCGCAGATTAAATTCCCAAGTGGGCTTAGTGCTGTGATATCAGACTTCCAGAGGCGATGCAGAGGGAGAGGCAGTTTGCTTTGCTCAGCTGGAGCACCGGAGGGAGCACAGCCACCTCCCTGGGCACACAGCCTGGCCCGGTTATCGATGGGTGCTGTGCCGACATCCCCCGTGCTTTCCTGATCCCCACATGGCTTGAAGAGCACTGCATGGCTTTGCAAGCATACCTTGAAGGACTAAGACCAGGGCTTGTAAAAACCAGCATGTTGAGCAGGGAGCTGTTTAGCCTGCCCAGCAGAAAGGAAGAGAAGGGGTTAACTGCCTTGTTCAGAAATTACTAAGGGTTCACAGCTGTGAAGGCTGGCTAGGAGGTAAGGGGGAAGGCTTGTTAACCTCCTCCCTCCAAACAAGCAAAGGAAAAGTCCAGTAACAAAGGTTGGAGCAGACCACCAGCGTGGTGAGGGAAATGCCCGCTCCAGAGGAT
>VZTO01002856.1:28675-40527 GCA_013400615.1 Syrrhaptes paradoxus | reverse complement strand
AAATCTTCAGATACAGCCTTATTGGAAAAGCGACAGGTAACTGAAGTGTCTGAGCACATGCAGAGTGGAAGCACAACAAAAACAGGAGTGAGGATCGTGGTTTTGGGGACAGGTATGTTCCTGGCATCAGTTTTATGACTTTATATTTGTTCTTTGCACAACAGAGACCTACAACATCTCAAGCAGAATTTGATGGAGTAACCAACTACCGGAGGGGATTTGTGTAGTGTGTTGGACGACCAAGGTCCCCCACTATGTGTTAGCAGGCTGCCAGCCTTCAGTACTGGGATGTTCTTGGGATCTATCACAAAAATGAGCAGAGAGAAACTCTGAAAGGACACAGCCCAGTATCTCTCACAGCCTCCATCCTACAGGCAACTACCTCCTCCTGTCCACCCTTCGCCCCAAATTCTCCCTTGGATTTCTGAGCCAGAACACACTAACTCCCGCACACACATTTGTATGACAGTGTACCTGAAAAACACGCTCGAGCGTATGTCTGAGGTAACACAGGTAACACAGGTAACACAAAGCCAGATTGTGCCTGGAAAAAGTCCAATTTAATAGACTTTAAAGAGTGTCGCGCTGCTGTAAGGTTCCATCACTCAAAGTCATGTGATACAAAAAAATGTACAGGATATTTACTTTTAATTTAGTAGTAGTAATTTTGAATTGAGGTAGGCTGCATACCATATACTGAAAAACATAATTTATAGACATTAATTGTAAGAAAGAGAGAAGCCTTTTGCTTTCAAAGAGCCCATCAGCAAGCTGTCTTTACTGTTTTATCAGTAAGCAAAGCTGAGAGCAAATAACAGATGGGTCTGTCCCTTAGCGCCGGCAATGAATGTTCATGAAATATAGCACAATCTCCCTCCAGTGTGTTGTGTTTTTAACAGGAGTAGTAGGTGTGGGGCAGGATGAATAACTAGCTCAGATCAAAGATCCTTTTTCTTTCCTACTGAGAACAGGGCAGAAACTGGCATTCGGTCAATGACTGCATTATTTTGGTGTTGTTGTTGAAGCAGAGACAAACAGTTCCAGCAGACACATGGAACAGATTTCAGGGGGTGATAGGTGTATGAGGAAGGTTTTTAAGTCTGGATTCAGATCCCTAAAAGAGAACAAAATTCCAGTTTTCTTCCTGCCACATCAACAGGCAAATAAACCTGTTCCAGCCGCAGATTAAATTCCCAAGTGGGCTTAGTGCTGTGCTATCAGACTTCCAGGGGCGATGCAGAGGGAGAGGCAGTTTGCTTTGCTCAGCTAGAGCACCGGAGGGAACACAGCCACCCTGGATCAACCCCCTCCCTGGGCACACACAGCCTGGCCCGGTTATCGATGGGTGCTGTGCCGACATCCCCCGTGCTTTCCTGATCCCCACATGGCTTGAAGAGCACTGCATGGCTTTGCAAGCATACCTTGAAGGACTAAGACCAGGGCTTGTAAAAACCAGCATGTTGAGCAGGGAGCTGTTTAGCCTGCCCAGCAGAAAGGAAGAGAAGGGGTTAACTGCCTTGTTCAGAAATTACTAAGGGTTCACAGCTGTGAAGGCTGGCTAGGAGGTAAGGGGGAAGGCTTGTTAACCTCCTCCCTCCAAACAAGCAAAGGAAAAGTCCAGTAACAAAGGTTGGAGCAGACCACCAGCGTGGTGAGGGAAATGCCCGCTCCAGAGGATCCACCATGGCACAGGCGCTGGGTAGGTCTGTGTGTGTCCAGCCGGCGATGGTTCTGTGTATTACCCACAGGCAGATGATAGCTCTGTACTCTCATCAGCTGAATTTCAGGTGAGGGCGCTTTCAGTGCCAGATGGAGAATGAAGTTTCATCTGGAAATAAATCTATTTCTTACTTTCCAATTACAAAATGTACAACTGTTTTGCATCCATTCATTATCTGTTAGTTTATGCTTAGCTACTCAGCTATCGCTCTAACTGTATTTGATAGAAAATGCCAGAAGGCCAGATGATTAAACAGTGTAAATTAACCAATTCCACTGACGCCAACTGATTTCCATAAGCAGGGATTCTAGGCTCTTGGAGTTAACATGTATTCACCCACCTGGGCTGGCCTAATAAAAGAAAGCAACGTGAGATATTTGCGAACAAATGGAAATGTGCAAACTGCAGTGGTGCTTCAGTTGTGATGGTTCAGATTTGGACAGTGAGATGTTTCAGAGCTATGGGACTTATTCTGGCCTGCTATTCAAGTTATCATGCACCTTACAGGTATGAACTAAAGTTGTGCTTGTTTCATCATTGTAAGAGGCTCCCAAATATTTCATATGACTGTGCATTGCTATGTTAGGTGGGGTGTGAGTTGAGTTTAACTTGGTTTAAAATTTAGACTACTAAATCTGGGGAACAAAAAAAAAACCAACACAACAGGAGTTTGCATAGAAGTGATGTAAATTCAGATAAATCTCAAATTCAGACAGAGTTTCACTAGGGTTCGGTCCTTTATATTCTTGGGAACAGTAACAGTGAAGGATATCACACCCATTCAGATTAGAGGTGAAGGAAATTTTTACACAAAACTCTTAGAAACCAAGCCACAGGTTTTTTAGCATTTATGGAATGGAAGAACGAAGAATATTCTATTGGAGCTGGTGCACTCATAAAACTGTAAAAAAGATGGTGTATTTTAAAAGTGAGATTGCAGCACATTTTTGAAGCATAATGCTGTAAAGAAGCTGTTGGGCAAATAATAAAATAAAACCCCAAAACCAAAAAAAGAAGCAAGAATCAGTATAAAAAGTTCTAAATATAAGTTGCATATGTTATTCTTGACTAAAAATACTGCTCTGGGAAATAAACATGAGAAGCTTGAGTGACAAAAAGCAAATACAGAAGCAAAAACCAGGAAAAAGATGAGACAACAGTACAAAAGATGCAAAAAGATTTCAGGGATTTGATAAGCCGATATACACAAAAAAAATATTTGTTCTTTGTTTTTGCAGTGTTTTTTACACTTACACTGTTGAATGCATATCAGAACAGCTGTGAAACTCCTGTAAATGTGTAGAACTGGGTTCCTTGGAATATTTATCATCCTATCAGTTGGAAATCCTTCCATATTTATTTTAGTAGCTGTTTGGCTTACTTGAATTTTTTTGTTTGTTCAAAGGAATATTAACTTCTCATGCATGTGTGCCAAAGAGTAATGTGGACTAAAGAAAAAAACCTGTTCCTCTGAAGAGGAAATAAAATCTGAGTATTTAGGTTACCAGTACTACATAAGTGAGTTCTACACCACTATCTACAAGAGTTATTTGTACCCATTACATATAAAGAACCAACTGAGGAAAAACTGGTGATAAAAAACTATGCAGACATTATAGGGTTCCGATAGTAAAAAGAGAAAAGCATGAGTGGTTTATGATATCTTCAGACTCCCAAAACACTTATATACCTGTACCATATTTTTCTAGTTCCAACACTTTGATTGTCCTATACCACTGTGAGGAGCAACATGATTTTTCTGCATTTATGGCTTGTAGTGGCCAGTTTAGTCACAGGTTTCCAAGGAAGAAAGTCCCCACCAGTGCAATATTTTGCATATTTTGCCCATAAAAATGTCTTCTCCCTGCCTGGTAAATCCTAGTGTTCTGGGGAACCAGGGAGCCTGAAGATATTTCTTCCAGAACAGAAACTCTCCTGAAGCTTCATGGAACCTCAGGGGAAAAAAAACAAACAAACAAACAAACAAAAAGGAAAACAACAAAACCCCCCAACCAAACAGAAAAAAAAACCACCAAACAATTGTAGGGTTTTGGGGGGTTTGGAATTTTTTTTGTTTGTTCATTTTTTTTGTTTAGTTTTTTTCTATTATTATTTGAATTCAAATTTGATACCAATAAGGTGAGTTTATATTGTTTTCATTTGCAATTGTAGTGAAAATATTTCAAGAAACACTGAGCTTTCAGTTGACTTGGGGCTGTTTCTTCCATTCCAAAGACACAGCCCGTGGATCATCCTTGGCCATCAGTGGATGACAGAGCATACCGACTGCTTTAAAAGAGACCTGACTTGCTTTTTGCTTAAAAAAATATTTTCCAGCAATTCTTACTGCTGGTTTGGAGACCTTCCTGAGAAGGAGCAAACACCAGGACCCTGCTAATCTGCAGCACTTTTTTTTTTTTTCTTCCCCCACCCTGGTTTCAATCAAAGCCCAGGTTTGTCAGCCACCTGCCGTGATTGGCAGCTCAGCTGGGTGTCTCGGAGCTGCTGTCCCTCCCCTTGGCGGGCTGGTTCCCCCAGCAGAAGCCACTAGATGGTAGCATCAGCCCAGCCCCGCTGTGATCGCCTCCGCCTGCCACATGTCGCTGCGGCGGTGATGTGGCTGCTCGGGTGAGGAATCGGGGGGGCTTCTGGTCTTGTGGGGAGGGGTCTTCCCCTGCAAAGCGGTACCAGCCTTTACGAGGAGCAGGGTTGCGCCCACCGTGACTTCATACAGAGCGGGCTGGAGGCTGCTGAGAGAAGTACAGGACATAAGAATGATCTCTGTAGTAGATTTGTTGTTTTTTTTATTATTATTATTGTTATTATTCCCTCAGCTTGCAAACTCATTCCCTCGTATCTTCTGCACAGCCTAATTGTGCACTGCAGTATTTAAGACAGATCACAGCTAAGAGTGTTGCAAGTGAAGTTTGAGCTAACATAACAAATATGTGCTCTCTGTGAAGATTAGGATGACTGTTCTTGGGACTGTTGAGAAAAACTTTTTAATCACCTAAGGTTTGTTAGATTTGAAGACAGGAATATCCTGGAAAATAATCCCTGTGTTTGGAGTAGTCAGCCAAGTTAGTGATAACACCATTCAAATGTGACCTATCCTCATTTTAACATAATTATGATACTGAAAATCACACCTCCAAATGTTAGGACAACCCTCCTGAATTAAGATCCCTGCTTACATGTAGTAAATTTAAGAAAAACTCTGTCTTTAAATTGAAGTGAGAAAAGAACTAACCAGCTGTAGTTAAGAAGAGGTAAAACCTGACCAATTATAACTAGAAGGATGTGGCATTAACATTTTGAACTGTATGAAGCACAATGTGAGTGAAACCAGGTGTGCTAGTTTTGTGGAATTACCAACTATCCCCCATCTCCGCAAGGCAATATCTGGGCTCTGTGCGTGCATGGGCTTATTGCACACTGGGTGACAAACCCTGCTTGTGAGACAGCAAGAGGAGGGTCATTAATGATGTCTAAGGAGGAGCTGTATTTCAGTGGCGGTAGTTTAGCACATGCAGTTGTCACTGGTGTTTTAAATTCACTGTTTCCTTAGATCCATCACTGGGAACAGAAAACCTAGCCCTTGTTCTGTATTTGTTTTATACTCTTACCACCATAACCACTCAAAATCAGTTTTCTTTCAGAAAACACAATTTTAAAATGGAGCCAGGAGTGCAAGATCCTGCTTTTCTTCTTGGGATTTAGAGAAAACCTAGAACAATAGAAGAATGGACTTCAGTTTCCCAAACCAAATGTTATGTGTTGTGTTTTAAAACACATTTTTCTTTAAAAATTCATTTCCATTTTCGCTGCCCTCCTGACCTTTTTAGATCATTTAGAGTGGCAGGTACAGCAAAACAGTGTGATGAGGAGGGATCTGAAGATGTCTATTGGAGCTGAGGAGCAACTGCTAAATGTTCAGAGGGGAAGGAGGGGCGGGGAGGGGTTGGCCATGAATAAAGGAGAAAAGGCAATAATTTACTGAAGATTAGTGAGGAATAAGGAAGAATTTTTGTGTGTGCAGTCTATGTATTGCACAGAGCAGTGTGACTGAGACATGGGTCAAGATGCATTTTCCCATCTGTGACTTGCTGAAGTGTTTCAAATTATGGGGTCTTCTTGTTTTCAGTCACACTCTTCTTAAGACAGCTAGGAAATTACATAAAGACTAACAGTGAGAGTATGTTAAAAACCGAGATATTTTGCTCTGAAGGAAGGTGGTGACAAAATTAAAGCTTCACCTCAGCCATACTAATAAGATGCAATTGCACTGCAGTCTTTAATTACATGATTGCTTGGACCAGATCTTCAATGCATGTAAATTGCTGTAGCTTTATTAAAGTCAGTGCCAGCAGAGAATGTAACTCCCAATTTTCTGTAGAAGAACATTTGTTTGCTTGAGTTAAAGGAAGTACTATGTAGAAAGTATTTTAATGGCTATTTACCCACAGGTGTAGGGAGTTACACAAACGTACCAAGAGCAGTGCTCCAGGAAATGTGTTGTTATTATATTTCACCATTAAAGACTGATATACTTAAAGACTGTATCATCATCCATATGCACAAGAGGCAGAGCCCTGGAACCTGTTTTTGTCTGGTGGCTGCCTAACTGTGCATCTTCCCCATTCCCTTAATGTGTAATTTTATAGGGCTGCCCTGGAGCCCTCTTTGAGTATTACAGCAACATTTCTTTCATACACCTCTAACATGCCAGGATGCAAATACAGTGCTACTAATGCCTCAGACTATTTTTGTTTTGCATCAGCAGTTAAGAGGAAAGAAGCTAAATCTAATATTTCCAGCCCTCCCCTTACAATTACCTTGATTATAAATACATAATGGTTTTGGATCCCCTGTGCTGATTTGATGCAGGTTTCTCTGTGAGCATTAAAGGCTGCTATTAAATGCTGACCAGTTTTCAGTAGTCTAGTAAGTGGTAGCCTGGCACAAAGCTACCACCTTGCTCACATCTCTCTGCCAGCCCCAAGGCTTTGCTGCTGGGTGCAAGTAGCAGACACTGCAGAGGGGACCCAGGGAAACCCTGTGCTTGCTGCCATATGCATGCTTCTCCTGCATGTCTTGATTTTTTTTGCAAAAACTTTTGGGTTTTTAAACTTCCTGGAGCTTGATTAATAAACATGACAACTGAGTATTGGCATGAAGCCCCTTTCCCATCAAGCACATGGGCATAGTAGGGTAATGGTAGTTATTTACGTTTGGCATCCAGCTGACTGAACTAACTGCACAGTATCTTCTTTTTTTATTATTTTTTTTTCTTTCCTCCTGGAGTACAGAGACTATTAAATTAAACAGGTTAATGTGGCTGCAGCATTTCACCCCCTGCTATCCCCACAGCCATAGTAAATCTGCCACCTGTTTATTTCCATAAAAATTCAATTACAGCACCACCAGTTTATTCTTCTTATGCAAGCTGTTAACTTCAGGCAGTTTCAGACTCAAAGAAGTGCTTGGATCATTCTCTTCCAAAGCTCTTCTTTCTGCTGCTCCTCCTTAGCTGGTAGCATTTTAAATTTTTTTTTTTTTTTTTTTTTAGCTATGAGTGTGTCCCAGCCTCACACCACTCAAAAATGAGAGAACAGATTTTTGCCTTGGCATGGTGGCTTGCCATGGTGGTGCAAAACCTGCAGCAACGTGCATGCACACACACGTGTGCACACACACACGTATGCGAGGTGTTGACTGATGTCCCCCTTTGTATTTGGGCCACGATAGGTGAAAAACCACAATTTTTCCAAGGTCATACTTGAGACTCTTGTCACTGAATCATGCAGTCAGGAAACGACAAGCCTGGAATAAGGCACTGCCTAGAGCTAGGGGTTCTACTTGCAGAAGGCGGCTCTCCTGCTGAGGGAAGCCCCTGTGAGCAGGAGGAGTAAGGGACCTGGGCTCGCTCTGTGCCCTTTGGAGCTCCTCAGCTGGCTGGGACAAGAACTGGAGGTGTGTGGCAGGACAAGGAGGGGAAGGCATGAAGGAAAGTTGTCCAGCAGACTTGTTTTGTGATACCTCTTCATCCCCTCAGTATCTCCAAGGGAATGATAACACTTCTATATTTTATATGAAGTTTAGCGGGTGTTGGTGAAATACGAGTATCTCTGGTTTTTTTTTTTTGTTTTGTTACCACAAATCCCACCATTCCTGCAGCTCATGGCTTGAAAGCTATCATTGCTTTCTGGTGGGAAAAATAACTTAGAAATGTTATTCTTCCAACAGTCTAAATTCTGGTCTGATGCCTGATTGTTTTCCATTTCATCACTGCTCCCTCCTCCTCCTTATTTTGCGGTCAAGAGCTTTTGCTTCTGCCAAAAGCAACAGTTTTAAAGGGGATCTTGAAGGTCAAAGCTCCAAGAAAGAAACAGCATGTGACTCAGAAACGAAGTACACATGCTGTCATCCTTGGTTCTGGTATTGCTGTTAGCACAGGCGCCGTGGAAATCAAGGACGCTTGGGTATATGCTGTCTGCTGGAGGAGTACTTAGGGTATTAAAGGGATAAGAAGCAGGAGCTCTGCAAAGACGGGAAAGCCATTCAGTGAGGTCTAAAATCCAGAGGATGGGATAGTTTCATTTTGATAGTTGCAGTAGTTGGAAGTGCCTATTTTGGGAATTAGCAAGAGATTCAGGGGCTGAATTTCTCCTGCCTCATGTCTTGCTGAGCCCTGGGACATGCAAGAGATCACCAAGTCTGTGATTTCCTTGTTACAGCCCCTGTGGCGGCATTTTGCAGAGGGAGGGGCCATTCTGCACTGAGTAAGGCGAGGAAGGCTTGGGCTTGTGGAGCTCCTGACAGAGACTAGATTTATTAACCATGCTGCTGTGGTTAAAAAGGCAAGTGTTTTCATAAAAAAAAAAAAATCCTACTACTAAAAGAGCATTGGCTTATAAAAATGTTGAGTACTGTTGTTGCCTGTTGCATTATTCTTTTTGATTTTTACAAATATAGACCCACCCACCCTGCAAGCGTTTTCAGACTGGGTCCTTCAGCCTGAGGTCAGTCAAGAGAGCATGCTCCGAGACTGTCTTCTTGTTCCGCAGTGATGGGTGCACCTCTCCATGGCACCTATCTGAAAGGGAGGATGGAATGCTTTGTCCTGTTTTCCACTAAAATACTAGTTATAAATCACATTTGTAAGGGAAATCTGGTGCACAGGGAAATTCTGCTCATACCAGGTTTTATGCTTTTTAGCTAGCGTGTTCAATAACCTTTGAGACAAAGACTGTGTCCACTTCCATGTTCTTTTTCTGAGGTTTGCATAATTATTTATTACACATGACCAATGCATTACTCAGGTTGTGTTACACTAGCAGTCTTTGGAAATCTCCGTAATTTTTAATTTTACTGTTTTCCCCTCCAGAGTTATGCCCTTAGGAGAAGAATTATGCTGTAGAACTTTGTGAAACTGTTTAAATTTGGAACTACAATGATATTTTCAAAGGCAAGTTAAGAGATGGGGAATGGGCTTCAAATCTATTTTACAGTACTTTGTCAGAAACAGACAGGGTTTGACTGTCAGCATTAACATCAGTTCTTCATAGGAATGAACTATACTTGCTATAACAAATAACTTGCAATAAATAACTATATTATTATATAACTACATAGCTATTATTATAGCTATGTATCTATATTATTATAGAACTATAATAATAATAATAAAGCAAATACCTTGCTATTTTACCGTTATATAGTAATAGTCATCATGGTGTAGGGGACATTTCCCACATGATCCCTGAGCAAAGATAATATATCTTTCCTTATATCTTTTATAGGGAACAAATGACCATGTAGCCTTCTGAACTTTTAATAACTCTAAATGCAAGCAATACACAAGTACCATTCATCCTGTTGAAACGTTTTCTCCTCTGGGAGAAAACACAACTGTGAATGACCATCTAGGGAACATAGCTTCTAAAGACTATAGGGAGGCAGGATGTAATTATTCAAACTAAAACATGGTCAAAGGAACCAGGGTCCCATTTTGTTCTCGAGAGTCTTCTTCATTATGAAGAGTGAGAAAACTTTGTGTTTGTTTTTGTTTTTCTTTATTCTATTGTGCTTATTGTGTTTTGGTATGTTTGACAGTGTTTTGCCATAGAACTTAATCCTTTTTCTCTCTTTTTAATTTTTTTTAATATAGAGTATATTTCTCCATCATTAGCCTTTCATATGACATAATCACCTAAATAAAGTATTAATGTATTTAGTAAAAGTCCAGACAGGTATTATTTTTCTCTTAATTCAAACAGGAATTGTGTAACAAGGGGCACTGGATTTGGATGATCTGAGCTTTACTGATTCCTCTCTGAGTTTTCTAGAAAAGGGGAAGGTTAATTTATCATGCCTAACTTCCTGGGGAAGTATTAATAGACGTTACAGAACAGAAATATGTAACTATTTGTTGACACTAGCATTCCTCAGCCTGCCTGTAGGAAGTCTTTGCTCCTGTTATCTCTCACTCAAATTTATTTATTTTCATCCTACCAGATATATTTATTATTTGCTGTCTGCAGTGTCTTCAAAAGCAAAACTTTACTTCAAGCTTTATTTGGACATATTTGCACTTAACCAATCCATGCTGAGTGCTTTTTGTCACCATATAGTCTGGATTTATTTATATATAATTTATTCTCATTCTTTTGTGGGTAGACAAAGTTCAATGTTCAAGAAAGAAAATGTGGTCATGCAAGTGGTGCTGGCTGGATCCTAAGCACTGTCCTGGTGCATAGGTGGCTTCCATCCAAATCAGAACAACTAGGACATCCAGAAGAAAGAACATCGTAACATCCTCAGCAGATTTTCCCTGGGGGGGAAAAAAAAAAGACCAAAATTGTTTTGAGGTTGTTTCTTATAGTTAAATAAATTATTTGGAAAGGAGAAAGGTCTTCTTCCCCTTGACCATGCCTACAAAACAAAGACTGATTTTCTCAGATTAGGTGATGAGAATGCAATCAATGGCTTATCAATGCTCCAAAAACAAAAGAAGTCTTTAAATTATTTCATTCTCAAGTCAAGAGCAAGACCCTTACTTACCAACAGTTCACTGATGGCACTTAACTCTCCTTGTATATGTAACCTGAAACTTAACTATATAAAGAAATCCTTGACAGTGGAAAAATTGAAGCCTGAAGGACATGGTAGAAATATTTTAAAAATGGGAAATATATACACAGAGAGATGGGGCACTGTACTTTTAAAAATTTTCTTCTGTTTTTTTCTCAGTTTTAGTTACATTAGGTAGCATAGGTTACAAGAAGAGGTAAAATGTTTCCATTAGGAATATGTTTCCTGATTTGAATCTCCTCATAACTGTGAAATCNTACAGTACTTTGTCAGAAACAGACCCAGGTGCACTGCCTTTGGATGCCAAATTATTAATCTTAAACACAGTTAAACAGTAAGATTTTTTTTTCTTCTGGCTGGTTAGATTCTTCCAAATAAAATTCTAATTAACTTCTTCAGTCTTGACCACCATTTTAAGCAAAATTCAACCAGAAATTTACGCCCATGCTTCCATTTAAGAATGGTAATTGACTTGAGCAAGGATCCTTTACACACCAGAGTTCAAGTCTTCCTGTTGGTTCAAGGGTTTGCATGGCCACATCCAAGGCAGAGTAAATGTTTGCGGCGGAAGGAGCTCTTGGCAGGATTCAGAGCATCAGCAGCTAGTCCTCCTGCAAAATACAGGGTAGCAAGCTTTTTGATGGTTTTGTTGTGGACAGTAAGGGCTTATTTAAAAAATAAAATACCAATATTGTGTTTTGCTCATGCTGCAGGTGGTGTGACGTGGCATGGATTGCTAAGAAACTACTGGAATCTTAAGGCTGTGTTATTTGTATAAATTTACCACAAGCTATATTGGAAAGATTGTTGTGGAAATTATTTTAAAAAAGCAAAGAACTTTGGACAGTTTCCAAACTGTTCTGATTTGGGGGATTTTAGGCTTTGACTGGCAGCATTAACATCAGTTCTTCATAAGAATGAACTATACTTGCTATAACAAATAACTTGCAATAAGTAACTATATTATTATATAACTACATAGCTATTATTATAGCTATGTAGCTATATTATTATAGAACTATAATAATAATAATAATAA
>VZTO01002856.1:0-27816 GCA_013400615.1 Syrrhaptes paradoxus | reverse complement strand
TCTCAGATTAGGTGATGAGAATGCAATCAATGGCTTATCAATGCTCCAAAAACAAAAGAGGTCTTGAAATTGTTGCATTCTCAAGTCAAAAGCAAGACCCTTACTTACCAACAGTTCACTGATGGCACTTAACTCTCCTTGTATATGTAACCTGAAACTTAACTATATAAAGAAATCCTTGACAGTGGAAAAATTGAAGCCTGAAGGACATGGTAGAAATATTTTAAAAATGGGAAATATATACACAGAGAGATGGGGCACTGTACTTTTAAAAATTTTCTTCTGTTTTTTTCTCAGTTTTAGTTACATTAGGTAGCATAAGTTACAAGAAGAGGTAAAATGTTTCCATTAGGAATATGTTTCCTGATTTGAATCTCCTCATAACTGTGAAATCAATGAACTTTGAAGTGGTGAAAGTGGTGAAAGAAAGACCAGAGAAAGGGTGGAATTTCCAAACTGGTCTTGTGGACACAATTTTAAGAATTATTCTTGTTCCTGTTATCTTTTAAGTTGTCTTTTTAAACCATTTGTTTTAGCAATTGGTGAAGAAAAAATTGCTGAGCATTTGCAGCATTGCCCAATCTCCCCTTTCATTCCATGAGGAGCAGATGCCACTGTTCTTCTTAAGGAGTAATAGTGGATGTACCGGTGAAAGGTTACTTAGAAAAGCATCCAAACAGAGTACCCCATCCAAACTGCAGGATGATGGGCAGTTCTAACAAATAACTGCTGACAGCCAGAACCTGGGGTGTTTGTGGGCAACGTCAAGGTGTCAACAGCCTGACAGAGCTTGTCTGTCACTCTAGGAGGGGCTAATATGTTCTGAAACTTGTGAGCTTTAAGGGGTAATGACAATAAAGACAGTCCAGGAGGTCAGTTCCTCTGTGTGTCCCTCCCCAGGACAAGCTGCAGGCTAAACTGGTTTCCTGTAAGTTTTTGGTCAGAGCTTTATGGAGGTGTGAGGATGAACAGTGACACAGAGGACTGGAATTAGTGATTTTGTGTTTTAACACTTTGGTTGAATTTTGCTGTTTGAAAAGCAGGTACATAGCTGACTTCAGGAGTTCAGATAGGACATGGAAATCTCTTTTTCTGGTGGTTTTTTTTTTTTTTTCTTTTTTAAAGTTTCATTAAAAGCTTTCCACCAGCAGTAAGATTGCTAGCATCATTAAACTAAATGAATGATTCCTGTGTACTCTCTAGCAGCAGCATGGACTCTGCTGATCAGCTGTGGCTAATTACCCTTTCCCGTCCATGGTTGAAGTGAGAACTAAATCCTCTGGCCTGGTACACCTCTACAGCTTCAATTAATTAAAACAGTACATGTTCTCTGCTTTTTAATTGGCTAGGTGAAACAATTAGTAAATTGGGCTGATGGTTCCTGGCTGTGGATGTGAACAAGGGAGTTTATAAAGGTTCGGAGGAAGGTGGTCTGCTTAGGTGGTGTGTCTTTCTTCCAGAGAGGAGGAATGATGTTCAAGAGCTGTGGATCTTCATTTCTGGGCTACGTGTCAAGGTGATGGGGAAAGGTGAGTAGCATTATGGGATAGATTTCACCAGTGTTGCAAGCAGGAGGGGGAGTGGAAGATCACTAGGTTGTTTATTAGGTTTGTTGTAACGTTTATGCTGTTAAGGAAAGACTTTAGGGAGAGAGTTCCCAAGTTCTTGGAAGGTCACTAGGTAAGGTGTCAAGCTGGGGCCACAGCTGCTGTTTCCTAGAGTGATTACAGATGAAAAACCCTCATGTGCTACTATTTAGACAGAAAGTCACTGGTGATGTCTTAAGGCTGAGCTTTGTATCAAGCTTGGGCAGGATTTTAGAGTGGATATCCTCACTGGTTTTGATTGCTTTAATATATTGTGTAATTTAGTGTTTACCTCTTTCTGTTAACTTGTGTGAGGTTGGGATGTGACTGTGACCTTCATTTGATCTAGTCAGCTTACTCCATGGTGTCCAGAGTCAAAGCTGATTATGAGTGGCAGGCTTTGAGGTTTCTGGCGTTCAGCGTGAGGCAGCATTATCTGGTCTGAGGGACTTTTAAGACCTGTCAATGCAAAGAACAGCCAGAATGTTGATCTCTAAGAGTTGCTTGGCTTTTTTAGATCAAGTGTTGTGCGCAGTGCTGCTTGTGCTTCACAGACATACTCTGTACTGACAGGGGGTGACTGCTGTCCCTTCGGGGACTGTCCAGAAAACTCCTGGAGGTGTTTCTCCCTGATGAGTTTATCTCAATGAGTAGTAGGCTGTATACATGCACCTTGAGTGAATATGCTGTGGGTTTTGAAGTTGGAGTGATAATTGGTCCTTTTGAAGATGAAGCGGTAATTGGTCCAGTGGCTGTTTAGATGGAGATCTAAAACTAGCTGCAAAATGCTGTTAAACCTTCATCAGAGGGAGTGTGTCAGAGGCCACTGTTCCTCAGTTACACCCACGAGACAAATTCAAAGAGACGTGAAGTAACATCTCTCTGTCACGCTCTTTTTGTAGACCAGAGTCGTGTGGGCTGGGCAGTTGTGTTGGGCTGGGGGGGGGGAAATCACATTTCTGTCCTGGCAATAAAAGCCATTGTATTATGTGTGATGATAGTACGTGCATCCTACTGCCAGTAAGAGCAGTCTTGTCTAAAGATCCAGTGTGTGGCTAACCACTACTGACAGACAGGCTAGTAAGGACCACCACTGAAGAGAATGAGATGTGCCGGAAGGTGGGATGGCTGTACTTCACAAACAGTGTGTGACAAAGACTGAAACCGTGACCCAAAATCTGAGCAAACATAATTACTTAATTTCTTGTGGTCAAGTGGTTGGAAGGGGTAGCAGAGGGTGGAAGCTCATCTCTAAAGTTATCCCAGGGATCTGACAGACTAGAAGCAGCTAACATGACACCAACAGATATCCAAAAAGCTTTATACCAAGAGGAATTTTAATTTTTCTTCCTGCTTGAGGGTCCTGTCGGCAATGGGACCAGGACAATGATTATGCAGAAGTCTTTTTGTGTTAGCTTGTATACTATTTATAGTTATCTAGCTTGTCTTTTTGGGCAATACTTGGGACCACGCACTGCATACGTTGCAATCAGAATATTTTTCTTCTCGAGTTTTACTTCAGTACAGTTGGACTGTTGCTTTATTGTGCCAGAAGCATTCCTTTAAGTTCATTGGAATACGGTGACTTGATCTTTCTCTTCTTAATACTTCAGTATGATAGCCATATAATAATTAATTGTCAGTAGATTTTTTTTTTTAAATAAAACAAATAGCATAGAAGTTATTTATAAATGTGGTTTGGCTACTAAGTTTTCTGACAATCCAGTGTAATGAGTTTTGAGAATCTTTGAGGGAAACTAACTTTGTTTGGAATTACATGTATAGTATTGGAAACAAACCTCTAACACATTTGAACCTGAAGTATTTGTATAAGCACTTTGATCCATATTTTTCCAGAGGAAAGAAGCATCTGCTCCTCTTTTCTGGCCTGAAGAGATCTGTGTATATGGCACATGGTCTGTTCTTCCCCAAGAAGGGGCTTGAATTGTGTTGATGGGAAGCTTTTGCTGCCCAAGCTGTACCCATGTTTTTTTCTTGGAGAGCTCTAGTCTCAATGTCTGTCCAGTTAAAGCTACACAAGGGTGTACACTTAGCAACTATGAAGTCTGTTAAAGCCCTTTTTTTTTTTTCTTTAAGCGTATCAGGTACTATTCTTTCTCCTTTGTAATTGTCTTATACAGAAGCCTCTTTGCAGATTTACTATAATTATTCTTTTACACTCTGTACATGGAAATCACTTTAAAATATGTATATTTCTCATGCAGAATAAATGGAAAACAGCCCTAAAAATGAAAGGGTAAAGCACTTTTGCAAAATACCTACTTCTAACTACTTTTAAAGCAACTTGTGTTTACTTTGATAGGTGTTACTCTTATCTTTCGTTATACATCAGCCTGTCATTTTTATTTTAAATGGCATAGTACATGATGTGCTTATAATGATAATTTTAAAACAATTTTTACATTTTCTGAAATGGCCTAAATTATTCTATAAAATTTCTATTCTGTATAAGTATTTTTAAAGCCGCCTGCAGGTAAGAGCTGTGAGGAGTTATCTGCATTTAACAGATCAGATGTTTAAAAAAGAATTCTTGCTTATGGTCTTGGAAAGTGGGAGAAAGTCCGAGGTTCCAATTGAAATCTGAATTCTACTTTCTTCAGTTACCAAAAACATTCTGTTTTCACAACAAGCGTGATCTGAAATTTTCCTTAGGAAAATCTTAGAAGCAATTGGGGATGGGGTGGGGCGTGGGGCAGGAGTAGATCACTGCATAAAAATTAGTTTAAGCAAATTGGGTTAGTCTGGAAAAATATTTGTTGGCTCATCCTGCTGAGACCAGTCCTGATGACTCCTCAGTAGATGTTTGTGTGGAATTCCTTGGTGGTTACTAATGGAAGAATGTTTTGTAGATATGCAGAACTTTTTTAAGAATGTCAGCTGCAGGGAAACCTTACGAAGTCCTAGTTATAAGTGTCTGAAGACATAATTCATGCATTCCTGCAGAATTTTACCACATCTTACACTCGTAACACAGTATGACAAACTGTGGTTTATTTCTAATTGATGAAACAGGATAAACTGTTTTTTTCCAAGTTCTTGATCACAGCATACCTGTTGAAGACCTGGTCTTGAACATAAGGTTAAGGTGTCTGATTTGTTGCATGAGTTAGTTTTACAGTTAATCATTGAACTCGTAATAAAAATGATTTAAACAGCATATTGAACTCAGTATTATCAGGGTTAGTTAGCCTTTGCAATGTAACCCTGCCATCAGTTCTGTCTCCTGCTACTACATCTTTTGGACTACCTAAGAGGAGAAGCAGCAGTAGGATGTGTATTTTCACAAGGGAGTCTGCAATTCTTCCCCTGCTGTAACGAAGTCAAGTGCAGAGTTGTGGACAGGCTGTTCTAGGTAAGGGCTGCAGAAGGCCAGGAATGTGGATTTTCCAAGAGGGATGGGGCAGGGTAGGCAAGGAATGAAGCACAGAAGCTGATGTCCTTGCACATGAGTCTGTTCAGGCTTTACAAGGTGAGAGCAAAGTAATCTCAACAAATGAAGGGGCATTAGAATGGTTTGGAAAAAGGCACTGATGTTGTCCTTTCACCAGTGTGTCCCTGAAGCCTGAGCAGCACCCTGGCACAAGGAAACCAAGAGAGAAGGGAATTTCAGCCCTTTGGGAAAGGAGAAATTACAGCACCCATGTGAGCTTTCTGCAGAAATTAAGTAATGCAGGAGGTTTGTACAGGTGATGTTATGACACAGGGAACACATGAAGTTTCTAAATTAAAAATTAGCCCTTTCATTTTAGGCAGAGCAGGTGTTTTAGCACTTTTCATGTGATGTGGATAAAGTCCAGCATTGTGTATTGGCTTCTGCTCTGCTGTAAATTGCAGGAATAATATGCCAACAAGCAATTTATTTCAAAATAGTATTTGGGCATGGGAAACTTTTTGGATAAAAATATTTACTTTCAGGCTGGTGATGATGTTCTTTACTCCCTCCTTTCAATATTTTGAGATTACTCTTACTGACATCATCCTTGGTTAATTACAAACTATATATAAAAAGAAGCTTAAAAAGTCTAAAAATCTTCTAGTTATGAAGGCTGGATAACTTTCTTCCTAAATGTGAAAAAATGTTTGAGATGCTTTTGCAGATAAGGAACAAAAACTATTAGACATGTTTTTGATCCAAGTTATCACTTCTTCAGATATTCTTTTTCTACTTGCTACTGTTTAGCCCAATACAATTTTTTTTAGTGGTCAAAAGATGCATTTCCTACTTCTCTGTGCACATTATCATATCATCCCTTTATTCTTTGAATGTGTTTGGACAGGAGTAAGGAAGAAGTATGAGTGTACCAGGAAGAGAAACAGTTAGAAAATAAGGAAACAGGTTTTTGTTACCTTTTTTGTTCCAATGTGAAGCAATTAATGATTAAGACTGCAGGAAATGTTTAATATTGATCTAAACCCAAACTGGTGCTCACTTAAGTAGTTGCATTCTGTTGAAGTGACCTTATCTTAGGCTTAATATAGACTGCAGACAATGGTGTTGATTAATATGTATATGACCTTTGCCTTTCTCTTTAACCTCCTGGAGGGCCAAGATGGGGATTTTTTTGAGGATCAAACCTGGCAGTGTTTGGAAGTTGCTAGTGGAATGTAGCTGTTTTGGCATCTCGACAGGTTCTGGAATACTTGCTCTCACTGGGGTTTTTTCCTTTCTTATTGCCTTTTTTTGTCTTGCATGCACATTTTGTTGCTTCTTGGTGGGTCTTTGGAGTTGAAGGCCTGTGGGATCATCCCATCAGCTGTGACTCTCCCAAGAGCCTAGCACGCTGACTCGCCCTGCCTCTCTGGATGTTCTTTATGCTGCAGGCCCAGAGGGCAGATTGAGATGAGATCTGAGGAAGAAATTTTTTCCTGTGAGGGTGGTGAGGCGGTGGCCCGGGTTGCCCAGAGAAGCTGTGGGTGCCCCATCCCTGGAGGGGTTCAAGGCCAGGCTGGATGAGGCTTTGAGCAACCTGGGCTAGTGGGAGGTGTCCCTGCCCATGGCAGGGGGGTTGGAACTGGATGATCTCTAAGGTCCCTTCCAACCCAAACCATTCAGTGATTCTATGAAACTGGCACCTATATTACCTTCAAACTTCAGTTGAAGGTACTTTGTAGCGTTTCAGTATGGATTTAAATGGTAAACTGTGTAGGGATGGTCTTGAGTATGTGCTTAAAGTCCAGATGAATTAGAACACTGCCTGGGAAGAGGGAGATATGTGGTTGTGTTTCTTTGAGTGTTGTTTTTCTCAGTTCTTGTTTTAAGGCTTTTTCATGTGGATGTGATGGCTGTTATCACAGTGCAAACAGCAGGATGGGAGCCCACAGGCATATTCCATAGCAACATAGTTTTCTGAATCAAGAGAGACGTATGATTATCTCTGACTACGTTTGTGTGTAATACCTGTGCTCAGACCTGTGTATGGTGAAACTGGGGAGGGTTTGTACAGGTGGAAGAGTTTCAAGCAGCACTGCCAAACAAAAAAGTAGTGAAATCTCCCCACCTGCTCTTTGGTGAGCAAGAAATGAATCATCCTGATGAGCTGGCAGGGACGCACGATGCTGGGTCAGGGAACAGCTTTCTCTGTTCTCTTACCTCTTACCAGACTTAGATTTTCTTTTTTTCTTCTGCCTCAGATACTGAACTGTAGGGGAAAGGGAGCCTGAAATGGGAGTGCCAGTGGAGGAGTTTTGTTGGAGATGTTTCCCATGCATCCATTCCCAGGGAAGCATCTGCCTGAGGAGGAAGGACTTCTATTCACTTCTTGGGCACAAAGACCAGCTTCCTGACAAACTCCCACGTTTTTTTTTTCCTAAGGGAGAGATGGAACTGGTTCTATTTCTTTGCCCCCTTTTTTGTGAAATGTGTTTGTCTCTTTCAGTTTTTCACTGGCTTTTACCAAATCATCCCCTTTGCACACCCTTATCTTGTACAGCTTAGCTTCTACTTTCAGCTAAGAAATCAAATAGGTAGCTTTAGTCATCAACCTTAAAATACTGATGACAAACATTAAGTAACTGACATTGATTATAGCATACACATGAATCTTAAACTATGTCTAAAGTAAAATAACTTTACAAAAATATTGTCTGGTGGCATTTGTAAATGTCAAACAGATTTATATGCTTTCTGTCTGTCTACCTTTCAGTGTCCTGTTAGATCTTAACAAGCTCATTCTATCTTTTCTTTTGCTGCTATTTATCTGGCTTTCATCCTCATCCTGTTACAAGAGCAAGAACTTCAGCACACATTATACTTGGCCAGGAGGGCAGTACCTGTGCTTCTGCCCACACATCCCGGTGTTCTTTTTACCTGACTTTTCACTGGAAACAGCTGTGCTGTCACATACTGAGTGCCAGGAGGGACAAGGCCATGGAGGACAGCATGTCTGATATCTTCAGATCATCCAAGACTATCTTGCAAGTTAATGTGGGAGCGCGTAAAAGCAGTAAACTGATGTTTCAGGAATGGCAACTCATAATTTATGCTGGATTATATGTGCATGACAACAAACGTCAATAATACAAAGACAACTTTGCTTTTAATAATCTGATCTATTCCCCAGTTCTTCTCCAGCCACCCACTGACATACACAAGCACAAATACATATCCACGTGAACACAAATAAAGTTTGTTTTCCACTGGAATGCAGGATCCAGTGGGAAGTTTATGAAAAACTTTTTGGAAAACACACATGGGGGAAGTTTTTTTTATTCTTAATGGTCTTTGTCTGTAGAAGGGCAGAACAGATTTTGAATTGATTATTCATGAGACAAAAAGATTCTCTACACCACACTGGTACCAGTGACCCTTTATGAAAGAAAAAGAACCAGCAATAGTTAGTGTCAGTAACTGAGCACAAAGTGATGCTGATGTGCACCTCAGTGCTGCAGGTGGGTAAATGAAAACCCCGGGCACGGGACAGGGGATTGACTGTAAGAACTATTCGTGGTGGGAAGCATTGGGGTCTTTTTCTCTCTGGGTAAGTAGATTGAGCTTTAAAAGTGAATTAACTACTCTGAGTAAGGTTTCACTCTGAAGGTCACCGTGATACCTTGTGCCTCAGTGTTTGGTCATGGGGACCCTGTGCTTTCAGTTGGTGGATGAGAGTGTTGTAAAGCCCAGCCTGCCCCTGGTACATGGAACTGGGTGGGTGCCGGTGCTTTGGAAACCACCAAATTGTCATGGTAAAAAATTGCTCGTGAAACCTAAAGCAAATTTTAAAAATGGACATTCAGAAACCTGAGGGGAGGTTAGGTGAACAGGACAATGCAAAGAAGATAAACAAAACTCATTCCTCTTTGCATGCCATCTTCCTGACATCAGACGTATCAGACTTAAGTGTCTTTTCATACTGTAAATGTATATAAAGGTTTTGCTGGAGTGCTCATAAAGTGCAGTGAAAGAAAACTATATATGTGTTAATTGAATTGTAATACACTAACCACCTCGTGTGTAATAAAAAATATGGACCTCATGTTTGTTTGATTCCAAAGCAGTTCTGTTATAACTTCATAGGTGCAATTCGGCTGGCAAGGAGTTGTACAAGGAACAGATTGTTAAATGCCTTTTTTAAAATGTTACTTAATGCTTAACAAGCTGCTTTGAGTGCAGTTTCTCTAATCTGCTGAGAAAGAAGTACAAATTGGACTTGCTGTTTGTCTAAATCATTTAATTATATTTTGGTATGCTAACTCACAGTGTAGTGGTGGGGAAACCTTCAGTTCTCTGGCTGGCATACAAGGGCAGCTAATTTTTACTGCAAGCATGTAACAGTTCCTGGGTTTGCTTTTGGGGTGTGGGGTTGTTTTGGTTTTTGTTTGTTTGTTTGTTTGTTTTTTATCAGGTTTGTATTTTCTATTAGACTTCCCTAACTGTCAGCAGATATGGAGCCATACTCCCCATGCAGGTTCTCTTTGTCCTTGTGAGAGTTCTTGGAAATCCCAGAAATGTCCTTTAATGCCCTCAGTTGTTTCATGTCAGGAAAATCTGCAGCTTTCCTTCCCACCTTGTTCTGTGATCTGACAGATTTCACAAGCTATTGTAATCATGACTTGCCTAGATCTGTGCTTGGATGGGAGACTTCAAAGACAGTGTAGAGGATAGAGGAGCAAATGTTGCTAGGCTCTGTGGAAGTCCCTGATTTGCAGCACTGAATGAGTCTCCTTGGGCCACAGGTTTTTGGGGTTTTTTTGTGGGTTTTTTTTTTTTTTCCTCTGGAGGGCACACATTTTTAGACAAAATAAACATTATTGGCTGAAGTTATTACTGACTATCTTTTAGCTTTAGAGGACTGTGTAGTTCCAAACTCTGAAGACCGGACCACTTATGTTTGGGGGAAAAACATTCCACAAGCAAAATTCTTCTCTTAACTGTATATTGCTGTGCTGTGCAGAACCAGCTGTGGTGTTCATGAACAAGCATATACTAAATAGTTTTTCCAAGTACTTTGGGATAACAGATGCTATTTGAAATGCAGTTTTTAATAATTTTAGTGTGTTTTTTCCCTCTGGTATAAGGAGAAAAATGGAACAAGAAAACATCTCAGTTCATGTGAGGTTTTCAAATTAATTTTGTTGTGGTTTTTTTTTTTTTTTAATAGTACCTCTTTTTGGTAAAAGTTTTAAGGTGTCAGTATATCTAAAAATTCACTTTGGGACTTAGTCTCTGACTTCAGATGAAAGCCTCGTTGGTCCAGTGCCTCCCAGAAAGTTCATTAGGAGTTCTATGCAGTTAGATGCCTTTGGAGACCTGAGCTTGGGCCCTTGTGCCTCACATCCACATTTATATGGTAAAGAACAAACATCGTTATGCTGCTGTCATTAGTGCCAATAGTAGAATAACAACAAACAAACAGGTTCAGCAAAGGAGTCCTTGTCCCTGCTCTTGCTGTGCTGAGGCAGAGCTGTGTGCTGTGGGTGCCAATGGCCCTGGGGGTGTCCTGACCCCACACCCTGCGCTGGGATCCCCAGGAGAGCTCTGATGCTGCGCAGCCCTCCCTGTGTAGCAATTGTCAGAGCTAATGCTGGCAGGTTTACGTTTACAATGTGTTCAGCTACTGACAGAGCTCTTTAAGTCTGCGTTTTGTTTTGTTCAGAGCAAGTGTAAGATCAAAGGGTAGGGAATGAAAACGAAGTAGGAAAGTCAGAGAGGCTTGGTGAAAGATGGAGATCCATCCACGGATAACTCTGGCATCTCAGAGTTAAAATGATAAACAATCATTGTTACACTCTTTCCAGGGTTTTCTTTCTGTGTTTCTTAGATGTTTTGTGCCATGACTTGTTATCTTGTGTCAGCATCATTTACTGTCATTTTGGTGAGTAGTCAGTGTGGAAGCAGCAATTACACTGCACGCTGCCATTAGATTAAAACCATCAAGTGTTCTGCATTTGGTGATGGCAGTGAACTCACAGTTGCTTTTTCTTTTCTCCCGCTTCCCTCCCCCCTTTCTTTTCTGACAACCAGTGTTCTGAAAAATAACATGAACATAGTTGTTGTAATAAAGGAAATATAATAAACTGGGAAAAAAGCCTTGGAGGTATTTTCCCACATAATTCTAGCAAGCTATTGCACTCACTTTGAAATTTCAGAAAAATGTCACATTATCATTTCACAGCAAAATGTTAAAATGCAGGTGACAAACATTTTAACTGTTGTCTTATTTCTCTCCTGTAACCTCCAACATACTACAAGGAAAATAAGTTTTGGAAAATAGTGTGTTCATTTCTGTTCTACAATACTTGGAACTGCATTATCCATCTGATGCCTTTATGCTTATAGCACACTGTCTCCTGACATCCACAGTCATCTTTCTGTGCTATGGGACATATTCATCACAATGACAGGATGGTTTAGGTATGAGATTCTAAGCAAAACCAGATGATATAATAACCTTAGACACACACTGACAAATTTACCCATTGAATAGTTTCCTTCGCCCTTGTGATGACTTGGAAAAATAAAGCAGTTGGTCAATCACTGAGTTTTCATCTTTCTGCTTTTTTTTAGTAGTCTGTATGCTATAATTCAGAAATTGCTTTATTCCAAGGAAAGGCGTACACCCACTAGGTATGTGCATTGGAATATTTTGGGGAAAAACTGGTTCTAGAGTAGCCTCAGTCTTATCTTAATAAGCTTCACTGCAAAAAGATTCTTGCAGTCCAAAGGCAAAATAGCAATGTTTTGAAAAAGGTTTTCAATATGTATGAATTGCAACCAGAATAATGGCAGTTTCATGTTATGCTTTGTAAGGGCTGTGTAAATATTTTATTATTAAGCTGCAAAAAAGATTGATCTATGATTTAATAACACTGTGAGAGGTAAGGCATGCTTTTCCCTGGCTCATAATCTGTGCCATGTTTTGCATGACCTAAACAGCAAAGTCTCTTGGGTTGCTTCCATTTAATTTTGAAACATCTAGGGCTTTACAAACACAGAAAAAAAAAACGTGGGTATAGCCAGACACTCCTAGTAGAGGAACAGATAAGATTTTTTTTTTTTTTTTTTTTTGTCCCTTACAATAACAGCTTGAACCAGCTCCCTCCAAAGATGTGGTGGGTGGGATCTGTGCCTTGGCTGTCGTGGTTGGGGTAGGGGCTTCCAGTTTGAGCCTTTTGGCTTTCTTATTTTAAATATCTTGTTCTTCAGGCTGAGGCCAGGATGCTTTGCAGGGGGAGTGTCCTCTGCTTTCCTCCTGTAAGCGTTTTGCTTATTTAGTTTGGGACCAGTAGACTTCATACTGAGTGGAAAAGGAGCTGAGGTTTGAGTGCGCACTGAGAACCTGTAAAAGAGAAAGCAGAGCTGCAGGAGTGGGTGGAGATCAGTCCTGAGGGAGGACATGGGGTATCTGCGGTCTCTCTTCTGGTGGGAATTGCCTGTACCATATTGGCTGGTCTCTTCTGCATCTGCTGTCTCAGAGCTTCTTTTATCAGAATTGCTTCTTGGATTTTCTTCCTGTGAATGTCTGGCATCATGGGCTCTCATTTAAGCGTTGTTATTTGTGCTTTGCAATATCTGGAAGCAAGGTCATACACAGCCAAGCTAGTCAGATGATTCCTTTATACCAGGCTTTGTGTTAGGATGAGTATACACTTCAGTTTCTCTACAAAGAAATATTTCTATTCCATGGATGTCATGGAGTCAAGTCACATGTATAAACTCCTCTGCTCTCTAAACAGCCATGAGAAACTCTGCTGTGTATTTAAAGCTCATCAGCAACGGTTTAAGGGCTGTACCAAACCCAAATTGTACATGTTGCTGTACAGGCAAGTTTACAAAAGTTGCAGAGGTGTAAGTTCACTAACGAGTTTCCACCTTCCCAGTAGCTTCTGTTGTCCTGAGCTTGGGTCCTGAGCATTAGGCGAATGGGCCTGCGGGCTGCATGGCAGGATGGTGAGCTACCACTTGCACCTCTACTATAGTAGCTGTTAGAAGCATTACAGCTCTCCTCGGTGTAATCTGTCTGTGTGCTCCTCCCCTTCCATTTCAGAGATTAATTTATCTCTGAGAACTTGGTGATATTCTAAGGAAAGTTTGTAATGCTACTTGCCTTACTTGCTCCCTTGAGCAAGGGCAAGTTAAGTCTCATCTCTGTAACTCAGACTCCCAAAATATTTAAGTGACCAAATCCATCTGAGATAAGTTGTATTAGGTGCTTACCTCTGTCTGGCAGACTGTCAATCATCAAGCATCAATTCCCAGAGTCAGAAGATGAGATCCAAATCTCAGCCGTTTCAGTTGTAAGTTTCTAGGCCCTATAGATATAAACGATTTCTCTCACCTCTAGAAGAAATAAGTGAAAGAAACTGACTTTGAAGAGCGCTGGATGCAAAGCTCTCCCACTCATTTTCCACCCAAGTTTAATGGCTTTATCTCAGTTGTATGGAATACAGACAGGGTATAAGGTCAGCTCAAAAGGGCATGCCACTCGGGTTATGCCAAAGGCTTTGGCCTGGCTTAGCTTAGGTGTGTTCCTGTGTAATATTAGTAGGGAAATCTTTAATGTCTTATGACATCAAATTTGCAGATCTAAATCTTATTGCTGGAGTGTGAGGAACTGCATTTCAAATGACAGAAGTTTCAGCTCTTAATATTTAATGAGGCATTGATGATGGGCCATTTCTCTATTCCAAACAGATGAATTACATTGGCAGATGTAACTGCAGGGAGATAAGTGAAGCATCTTGTGTTTGAAGTGAAAGTTGTGCAAGTGGTGAAGGGCAAACTGCCTATGGCCTTCTCTCTCTGAAGCATCCTCTGTAGCTTGAACAGACGTTAACTACTCTTCACAAACTACCTGTGGGTGTTTTTAAATATTTATTACTTTCTCCCTCTTTAAAGTTAAAGCCTGCATCTGCCCACCACAAAACAAGTCCTTTAAGAATAGATGTGGCTCACTGTCTCTCTACAGTAAAAGCTGGTATTTAGCAGAGGAGATAGAAGCTTGCGTCTGCAAGTAGAAATTAAATTGTTCAACCCCCCTGCTGCGTGGGCAGTTCTCATTCCTTAACTCTGGCCCCTCAAGTTGTTTGCTGTGAGTGTGAGGCAGTGTGAAGAAACAGCATGTGGCTATTCTGAAAAAGCTTAGGACTCTCAAGACAGACATTTCAACATTAAAAATAATAATTTAAGAAAGGTGTTCAACTGCTAATTCACTTCTACTTGCATTTTTAAGCACTGAATAATCCTTGTCAAGCAGCCAAGGACCGAAGATAAATACTTGTTATAATCACCATTTTATTTTTGGGAAAGGAGAAATGGACAATTAACTAGTGAATAGTACCAAGGCTTCTTGGGAGAAACAGGTGTAATGACTGCCTTTTTGGTATCTATGCATATAGAAACCTAATTACAGAGCACTTTTACATAGTAGTAATGTAAGCAGGCAGAGATCTGGTTTTGATCCACTGTTTTCAATGGACCTGGTTAATTCCTTCTGATTTGTTCTGAGAGGTGGGCACCTTGGTTCAAAGTTGTATAAAAGAACAACACTTCTGTTATGAATTGTAATAATTCTTTTTTTTTTTTAAAGAGTTATCTTAATGTGGGAAGGGAAATCAATAACTAAGCTGAAATACTGATAAAACTGAGTGTTTAGGCTCATAAATTTAGATCAGGTATAGGTTTTCTGGTCATAGCTGACCAATATCTGCTACTTAACATCTGTACCTGTTGCTGCAGTATTTAAGTACAATCCCAATCTCCGCATACCTTAAACAGGAGGCTTAAAGCCCTCAGTGGCACAAGCTTCTCCAAAGATCAGAAAAAGCAGTCTCTGCCACTAGCCCCAGGACCAGAACAAGTAGTATTAGTGGGGACGTATTTTGCACTATTTAAAGTACGGAGACAGAAGCTCCTCTGCTCTTTGTTCAGCCGGCGTATGCTGGGCTGCCGGAGGCACAGATACTCCCTCTGCACAGCCTCCTATCACAGCCATGTGTTCAGACTCTTAATTCGGTCCAAAAAGATTGCCCGTAGCCACAGACTGAGTTTGGGAGGTTTAGTCAGCCCCTGCTCTGTGGGGTTTTGCCTTTGGAAAAATAGCACCAACAAAGGCGAACTTCATCCCTTTTCCACAGGGAAAGGAAAGCAGCTGTAGAGCTTTCTGGTGGTAAACAGGAGGATGGAGCCTTGCCCTGTGGCTAAAGAAAAACACTGGATGGTTTGACTGGTTTCAGCTGAGGCAGAGTTGCCTTCTTTCACAGTAGCTAGTGAGAGGCTGTGTTTTGGATTTGTGCTGAGGAGAAGCTGATCACACACTGATGTTTATGTTGCTGTCAGGACAGTCAAGGACTTTCCAGCTTCTCTACTGTGCCAGTGTCTGCAGGGGCAGGAGAAGCTGGGAGGGAGCACAGCCCCAGTTACTAGCCTAGGATTTGACCTTAGGTTTAGGATTGAGACCCAAACTGGACCATGGTCTATTCCAGATCATGCACATCATGCCTGATCTATAGATGAGGATCTGTCTGGAAGTGCTCTCTCCTGCCCTGGGTAGACTCTATCTGGGTGGCCCCTCCCTCAGGGTTGTCTTGGTCTCTCAGATACTCGGGCTCTTGTCTCCTTTCTGGGATTGTGGTTTCGGGACTCTCTCTGCTCTGGGACCATTAGCTGGGAATGGGCTGAGCCTTGGTCACTGGGTGGTGAGCAGTATCACTGAATCACTCATTTGTATATTTCTATACATTACTATTATCAGCATTATTTCCAATACTATTGTATTTTAGTTGTTAAATTGTCCTTATTTCAACCCACAAGTCTCTTTTCCCTTCACCCCTTTAATTCTCTCCCCCATCCCTGGGAAGTGGGAGGATGAGCAAGTGCTGTTGTGTAAAACTACAACAGAGTGCATGTGGAGAGCAAACAGGCCCCTGAGCTTTGCAGACCTGCTGGGAGGGCAGCCCCTGTGCTTTGCACAAATGGCGAATCCTCATCAGTCCCTGGTAAGCAGGGTGCTGGGGCTTCTAGTCACGTCCTCTGTCAGGCTGGAGAGATCTGCACCAAAGCGACTTTCCTGAGCAATTTAGTGTGATTTCCTCTCCCCCGGGTTTGATTTTTGGCTGTTACTAAGCTGTATTATTGGAATTTGGCTGTATGATTGCGAAGGATGCAATGCTTGCTTTTCTTTTAAAATAAGCTCATAAGAGTTACAAGTGCTCCTCCAAATCAAATCCAGTCAAAAGTAATTTTGGACTAGGAATTATTTCATTTTGATGTTGACCTATTTCTACAGTCATAGATAATTAAAAAAATACTTTGGGGGAAATACTGAGACACTTGTTCAGGAAATGTCAATACAGAATTTTACGACATTACTATAACACTGGTGATTTTTCTTTCTCTTGATTACCTTAAATATAAAGATTTGGCAGTTTCATTTATTCAGTTTTGCAGGTCACAGTTAGGCTGCGATTATTTTTTTCTTTGACTGACTTTCCATATTATGTCTCTGCTGCTTTTTTCTTCACATCAATATCTGAAAAGAATATCTTTCAGATCCATTTAAAGATCAATTTGCTTGTGTTTCCATGCAAATAAAAAGATTTTTATTAAAAAAAAGAGTCTAAACCTGCCCTTTAGAGAGCATCTAGACATTTCTCTGCTGTAAAGCCAGCAGGCAATCTAATAGATTTGCTTTTCAATATTGAAATAACATCCTCCTGAACATTAACAAGACTCCTGCAAGAGACTGCGTGGTGTCCCCTCAAGAGTTACGGTGGTGACTCTGCAGGTTTCTCTGTGCTAACCTATAGATATGAAAGCACCATACAGAGTTAAGAGAAGAGCTCATTTTCCTTGCGTGTATGGACTGTGACATCTCTGAGATGTCTAGCGCAGTGTGTGATAGTGTGTGTACAGCTGAAACGTAGCAGTTGTTTTGTGTGGAGGGATCTGCAGTGGTTGCAGGCATCTTGTCTGCTGGGATTGCTTACCCGTGCACAACAGGCTGCTGCTCCCTGTAACTAGGCAGTGTGTCGTAACCAGCTAGGGCTTTTTTTGACTCATCAGGGAAAGTTTTGTGGACACTGAGTAATTATCAAGTGACTTGAAGTACTGTGCTATTAACTATAAGGTTAGAATAACAGTATTGCTATGCCTGTCAGCTCTGAAATGACAACCTGTAAATTCAGGCTCATGCTAGTGCTACAATAACTATGTAAATTCTGACATCTCAAATCATACTGCTTCGCCTCCAAGCCCCTCCACGTACAGAAAGATCATTGTAGTTTACAAGGGTATCAAGCACAGACTTGCTTTGATCTTGTCTGGTTGAAAAATGTAGGTAATAAGGAAACTTGTATTGCTGGCTTAGAATTGTTTATCAGGAAGGGGATGTGCTAGTGAACAAGGTCAAATCAAAGTGGAGAAAAGATGTCTTGATTTCGGTTGGGAATAAAAGCTGTGCACGAACATCTAAGGTTCCACCAAAAAGGTTTTATATAATCATCCCTAAGTGGCCTTTCTCCCTGCTGTGGATGACCCATCTATTTTGTTTTACCCAGGTCGTCTGCAGCACTACCCCTGTGAGAGTACATCTCGTGTATGAACTGCTGGGATGTTGACATTTGGTGTCGTTCCTAGTTACACACTTGCTTTGTCTTTATTTTTTATGAGATACCTGGGGAAAAAACTTAAAACTTCCACTGTATCTGTATCATAAATCAAACATTTTGCTGGAGGATAATGGTGCACTTAAAAAAAAGCACAGAGAATTCAATCAATACAATACCTAAAAAGCAACAGCTTGTCTGCAGTTTGGATTGTAATTCATTAATTAGAGTCAGCATTTACATATTTATTACAGTGTACTGTTTTTGAAAACAACAAAGAATGAAGTCATCTTTCCAGTGCATATTATCAGTGTATGAAAATCAGAACAAAAATATTTTCTAGTGTGTTTATTTTCTGTACATAATTTGAGTAATATACACCCCTGGGTAATGCTTGTGGGGAATTTCTAGAGAAGTTAATTTGATTGTTCTACCATTCTAGTTCACTTTCCGCAAATGTTTAATTGAATAAATTATTTACACAGTCACTTAATGAAATCTCATATTTCAGCAGGAGCGTACTCCACATTTCAATCCGTGCACTCCCATAAAACAGTTTGTGTGTGGGATTCAACCCTGCAGATGTTATCCACTGTAGGACTATCCTTTTGCACGCTATCTAGTCCTGGCAAAAGGAATTAAATGAGAGTGAACAAAAATATTTGAATATTCTCTGTGGAACAGATCTCTAAGCTTTGAAGAATTATCTGTTTGATGCTGTTGTGCCCCCTGTATAACTTCCATCTTCAGGATGGAGTGGAAAGCTGGTGGGGTGAGCCTCGGGTACATCTGTGTTTCAGAGTCAGCAAGGCTTGATATAAACAACCTCACTTATGAATGCAGATAGCCTCCTGTTTTCTCCCCTCCCAGCTCCCTGCTTTCTGCCGTGAGTACCTCTGCGGCAGAGCTGTCAGACCTGCTGGAGCCCCACAGTCCAGCCCAGAGCTATTCATGTACACAGTGCTCTCATCACTCCAGATTTATCCCCTGGGCAGGCAGGGTACCTGAGTTCCAGCTTTTGTATTAGCTTATTAAAGGAGATGATTTTTCTATTTGTATTGGAAGAGGCATTTAAAAAGATAACTGTCCTCTCTGGTGCAATACAGGGGTTACTAATTGTTTACAAATATACTTAATGACTATGCCTAAATGTATTTAAATATAATCAGTTTACTAGGTGTGGCAAGATAAAATTTAATTCTTAATTGACCATGAATAGGCAATAAAGGCTGTTACCTGTCTAGTCATGTGCCTGAAACAGAAAGGAGAAGAATTTAGGACCATTTGCAGAGGTCTGCAGATGTTTCCTAGAATTTAAACTGAGCATACCTTTGCAGGATTATGAAATGATACTGAACCAAGTGAGTTCTCTTCCCTGTGGACAATATCCTAGTGTCACACTAAAAGGCTGTGACACCTTGCTGTGACCAATGGCAGCACCTGGTTGTCACTTGTATCATATACGTGTGAAATGAAAGGCCTAAAATGAAGATATTTTGAGCCAAAGCCTTTGAGCCAAAAGCAGGGGTCTGCTATTAGATCGGAAGAAAAACAGCTCTGAATTTTTTTAAGCATCTTTGGGTCCCCTATCACCTCTGAACTGGTTGATTTTTCTTTTCTATGGCAGAAGTTCAGGCTTTCTATTCTGCCTCTCTTGACTTTCAGCTCTGCAAACTCCTCATTCTCCTATTAGCAACAGCCAGTAATGGCTCAGGTACATATTTGTCACAATCCCTGCTAAAAAATGCTTCGGGGATGGTAGTTGTGTTTCCAAATGGTACATCTCTGTGAAATCATGTAACAATGCAAAGGATGGCTCTGTAATCATTGCTAACCAGGTTAAACCACCTCAGAAACTCCATCAATTGCATCCTGGATAAATCTATCTCTAGAGCCAACTTCTAGTGTTTTATACATTGTCTATAATAGTTTTGTTTTTTTTTTTTAAAAAAGCAAGCTTCAAGGAAACAAATATTTCTCTTTCAATAAATATCTACTTTCCTTATTGAAGCTTTGGAGGTTTGCTGTGGGTTCAAGAGCTTTTCATCCTCCTAAACTCTGTCACTTTTTAAAAAAGGTTACAAAACCAAACAGGCAGGCTTCTGTTATGTTTAATGAGCTCTTAATTTAATAGACTGTATTCCTGATAACCAGTCCTATGTCTGAAAGTGCGATATGGCTCCCTCTTTCACTGTCTCAGGCTCTTCAAAGAAGTGCATTGTAACGCTTTCCATTTAAGACCATCCTCAAAACCTTCAAGATGTGTTCTCTTCTTTTGTTCTTACATCTTACAGTGAGTTTATTGAGGAGGCTTAAGCTGAGTGAGTTTCACAGACTTTCTTGCAGGTTTTACTACTAGGAAGAATAGCATGCTACCGCCTTTTCTGTAGCTACTTGGCCAGTGATGCGAGGTGCCCAGAATAAAGGCATGTTGATAATGTGGTATTTTTCTGGCAATGGTGTTTGATTTGTGTGTCATCCTAATGATGCGCAAAAAAAACCTGAATACTGGCACATCAGAGCTTTACATCCCTTGTCAATCTGCCTCCTGAATTTCATCAGGGGGAGCAGAGACAACCACGTCAATATGTAATTTCTGCATACTTTAATTTTGTTTTTTTTAATAATGGACGTGAATTGTGGAAAAGTGACTATAGCCCATTGCTATCTGTAGCTGGGGAAGTCCCCTGTCCTCACTGAAGGTTTTGTTATCTTCAGCCAGGCACGTTGCTGCTTTTCCTGAGTAAAACTTAATTCTAATAAACCCACAGCAGTAAATACTTTGAGGCATCACTTCTAATTATTTCACAATGGCAAGTATAGGTCAAATCTAGCAAGGAAGCCTAGTCAACCAAAGCAATAAACTGAAAATTGACCCATAAACATGACTGACAGTTCCTCTTAGGACTAGAAAAGAGAGCAGAATAGCTTAAGAGGAGTTATGGAGAAATACCAGTTTGAGTTATGGGCAGTAAGCTTGCTGTGGGCTGTATATGAACATGGATCTTAAATAAGAGCTACCGCTTCTTGTTTGAAGTGAATCTTCTCTGCAAAGTTTACACTGGCATTAAAAAATAAGTAAACACTATTCATCCCAGTAAGAAAGTGCTGGGAGTAGAAATGTAAAATCAACACAGAAATTGGGATCAAAGGTTGAACTCTTGCCCTATATTGTTCTTATGTAAAGATTTACTTTTGTCTTTGATGAAATCAAAGAGACACAGAGAGAACAGATTGCTAACCTACACAACCAGGGTCATTTTGTAAAGTTAGCACAGCCAAAACCCTGAAATCCTTCTGAGAAATTAAACTAAATTTTGACGTGAATTGCAGGGGTCCAACACACCCATGAAGTCAGAGGATTTGCTCTTAGGACATGGACTCCAGTATTAGACTGTGTAGGTATTATGTGGCTAACATTTGTTAGAGCAGCTTGGGGATTGTTTGCCAGTGGCCAACTCATCTAAACTAGAATATTTATCACTTTCAGTCAAAACTTTCTCTGGGTTTCTCAGCTCTGGGAAGAGTCACTGAAGAAACAGATGAGCAAGTATTCACTCCTTTGCCTGTCTTGCTTTGGAGCAGTCTGCTTTCCAAATTGAGGGAGAATATATTCTCCCTTCATATACAATTGTTTGTTTTTAGAAAATCCCAAAGATCTCACTTTCACTAGGGCAAGATCACATTTGGAAATACTGAAATTGTTATTGAAACAAAAAATGTGTTTGGGTATTCCTGTAACAGAAAAATACCAACAAGCTTATTATAAAGGAAAGCATCAACTCCAGCTGTATGAAAGGTTGTTCCCTTCAAAAGTGTGGGAAACAAAATTAATTTGATGCCAAAATATTAGGCCTACAAGAGTGAGAAGATTTCATAAGGTAAGTATTTGTTTAGTATTCAATATTTAGCTGAGGTGCACATGTTCAGCATCATTCTCAGGGTTTAAGTCCAAGACATGTCCACAGCAGCTAATCAACAAAGCAAAGTGCTGCAAAGTCATGAACATTTAATTAATTACCTGTACTTTAGTTACAGGCATGATGTTCTTAAATTTGTACCTTGGAGGTGGAGAAGAAAAACAAAAGAACTGCTTTTATCTACTTTTGTATGGTGTCTTGCTTATTAAAAATCCTTAAAGAGTGTTCATTTTCTGTGTTTGGTGATGTATTTGGGCTTGGTACAAGTCCCACAATTAGATGTCTGCTAGCCTGGTACTGGAGTCAATACAGCTTCTTACCTAGGAAGGTAAGAACTTTTCAGTTTGTTAAGTATGCATGTTCTAAGGCAATCCCCAATGTGTTAAATAAAGGTTAAAATCAAATAATTAAGATAATGAATTTTCAGAAGTTATGCCACTTCACCTAACTGAGACCATAGAAATAAGCAATCTAGCATCTGCCCAAGGGGTTTGTTTAACCGGGATGCATCCCAGGGAATTGAAGACAAATGAAGCTTAATGGCAAGGGCTGCTGATTTGTAGGGGTGGTAATTCTATTTAACTGGAATTTTTTTTCAGCTGATTTAGTGGTGCTCAGGTCTTTATCAGTCTCATTACTTACTCCTTGCCCTGCTAAAGCAGTGCTCACTTTCATCCTACCTGCAGCTTGTGAATGCAGTAATTTAATTCTTTATTCTCTGTGGTTGATAGTTGGCTTATTCTCCACCATTATGCAGTTAATCTGCGTATAAAGTGCAGTTTAATCAAGGCTTTGTATAGTCTTCTGTAACTTGTTTCCTTTCTGTAAGTGCTTTAAAAGATTTCTTTATCTTCTCTACTGTCTTTTGAGGGGAAGGGAAGTGAGTGGATTTTTGAACCATACATGGAGGTTTTAACAGCCTTGTGCTGTCATGGTATTCTTCAGGATGTGATGCATCTCCTTGCTGCTGGTTTAGGTGATTTTAAAAGAATAGAGTAGAGATAACTTGGTGCTTTGTCTAAGCTCTGAAGCAGATGCAAAAATGTTGTTATCGCTTTAAAACTGCAGGTGAAATTATCAACTTTAGTCAAATTGGGACTTGAAGGTCTTTCAGTAGAAGTACAAATCATTCTCAAGAGTAAATGTTGTTTGATGGATGTGAATTGTTTAAAATTTATCTGATGTAATAGTAGGTTATAGTCACTGCCTTACAGTCAGTATGCCAATACTTATATATCAGGCTTATTTTCCATTGTTTTCTTGTGTACTATGTGAAAACCAGTTGTGGTTTAAGTTCAGCAGACTAGGCTAAATTGTCATATGTCATTTAGTTGATAAGTCAACTGACCATACTAAGTCTTCCAGCTGTTCTGTACTACCATAGTACACGGTTGTGAGCATGCACTCTGCTTATGTTGTAAAGATGCTTTTCTACAGTGAGATTACTGAGCTCAAACACATCTCCAGTTTCTGAGCCTTCTGCTTTTTGCACAAAGGTTTACTGGTACAATTTAGGCTGTAAGGTCTCTTTTTTTGGATGGTGCCTGTCGCTGGAAGTTTGCGCCAAAATCCTTCATTGATTTATTAGAATACACCAGGATGAACTGGCTCTAAATTTTATGTTGGAATGTTTTCCATCCCAGGACCTAGTGAGTTGTCAGTCAGAGTCAACCTGTGCTGTAGGTCTGATTTCTGTAAAGGATCCAAGCTTAGGTGAGACCCCCACTGGCAAGGGCTGGCAGAGTGCTGGCTCAGAGGCTTGTGATAGCTCCTTGACTGCTTGGACTTTTGGGGCCCTGGCTGTCAAGCTAACCTCAAGGCCCTTACAAAGAAGCTTTTGGGGTGCCCATTTTGAATCTAAACTGAGAAAAAAAATCAGATGTTGGTGTATGGAATTCTCACGGTTTGCTTCTTCCCAGTTCTGCTGAAAGTTAATAAATGCAAGTGAACGTGGTGCTTGTGGAGATACAGGCTAGAGAGAGCAATTTGTCTTAGTGTTTGAACCTAAATGAAGGCGCAGATTTGTGAAGGAATACTCAAAAGCTGTTTCAGACAGCAGCAGCTACAGACAAGCAGACCCTGGACCTGTTGGAGGCAGGGTAAACTTGGTTTAAAGAAATTTAGCTCTTTCTGAGTTTCAAAAACAAGGTGTCAAAACTCATGTCTGATTCTATGACTTTAAAACATTGGCTTTTTTTTTTTTTTTTTTCCCCTAGCTCAATTTAATGCTAAGAAAAGAAAGAACCCTTCTGGCTGTGGCCATGTATGCCAACCATCAGCCAGGAGTAAAGTTTTACAGCTGACTTATAAACCCCGAGAGATGGGTTTTCTAATGGAAATACTGACAGCCTCTTAACTCCAACAACACTAGCAGGCGCCGTTATAATAAATGAGACTGAGAGAGACATGATACAGGCCCACAAGGTAATTAATGGCTAGAGTAAAATAAAATATAGACGCAACATCCCACAGAGAGCATGACTCAATGGAGCAAACTTGTAATATAGCACAAAGAACGTCTGTTTAGTAGAGCTGTGTGAAACTGCTTGTAAAATAAATCATGAGCTAGTGCTGCAGCTAGCTGAGCTCTCTGTGTGTTTCTTTTAAATTAGAGGATTAAAAAACTCCCCTCAACTATAAAAAGCCATTTTTGGGAATGCAGAATCACAGTGTATAATGAAATGAGAAGCAATGAAATGCAGAGTGCACCTATGCAAACAAGCGCTTAAAAAACTTCTCAATAGAAATATAGCGGAGAAAAGTTAAGAATTGATTTAATACCTAGCTTTACTTTTTGATCAAGTAACTTCTTGACTAGCTGGAGTTCTGATTCTAACTCATTTGGAATGCTTGATTTCAGCCTTGTGACATGTCACATGTCAAAGCAGGCATCAAGATAGTTCTTATTTCTCTGTTTTCTCACTTGTTTAAGATGCTTTCTTTAATATAAACAACGCTGTGTTGTCTGGTTGCTTGTAGTGCTGCCACTGATTTAGGTGGGTACGTACAATACTTGTAGATAAGCTGCCTGGATTTATGCACAGATACGCCTGCTTATAGCTTATTATTGTTAATTTATCCTGTGTTCATGTTGCTAAGGCAGAAAAATAAGTCGCTTCAGATTCATGAGCCAAATGAGTTAGACACTGCAGTGAACACATTCCTCAACTCCCAGTCTGTTCTACTTTGCAAATCTTGGAAGGGAATAGACTTACGGCTGATGTTAAAATAAGGTGCAAGCATATGCCACATCACTGATTTTTTTTTTTTTTTTTTTTTTTAAATCTTCACTGAACAGTTAGTGTTGGCAAGCCCCAATCCTACATTCCTTGAGTTATGAGTAAAAATGCTTGATAAATGACAAACTTGAGCTTCTGTGACTTCAATCACTTGCTAATTAGCACACAAGACTGTCAAAGCACACTCTTTAAAACTGATAACTTTGAAGGTGAAATATGGCAACACTACCACATCAAATTTGACTTTTTTTATATGTGAATGGTGTAAGGCACACAAACAGAAATGTCTTATTTAGCCAAATACATTTGTGTAATTTTCTGTTTATGCTTTTTGTTTTCTGCATCCTAAAGGGGGAAAAGTTGGAAATGGTTTTCTAGGTTCTTGCACTGCAAATTTTTTGGCCCGATGCTTTTCGATGTTTGTTTTTGTCTCGATTGTGGAGCAGTGATCCATTTAGTTTCAAGCTCTGTATAATAAGGAAATACCACACCCATCATCGTCATGACATACTGTTGGAAACTAAAGTTCTTCCCTTACATCATCTACACTTTAAAAATTACTGAAAGCTATTTATTTTCTAACGTTAGGCAGTCTACTAGTTAATTTTGCTCGAGTTTCAATTCCTTGTCATTTTTGGGAGGCAGGATGCCTTGAACTCAGAACTGCATTATTTTCATGTTATGGCAGTGAGACGCCTATTATCGTTCTGCATGTGAAACCTAGCCAATCACGATAAGTAGTTTTGTACAAATGGGACCTGCTTTAAAAAAGAAGTGCCTTAAAAATCTCAAATGCTGCTGTGCTATTTGAAGCTTGAACTGCAAGATGTCATCCAAGAAGATCCCACCTACCCGTGTCAGAAAACTGGGGACTCCAATAAATGAACTCCTGTAAATGGCACTGGGTGGTTTTGGAGATACTCTGCCTGCCTTTCACTTTGCTTTAATTTTGAGACGCGGGTGGTTGGTGTAAATGTTTTCTCAGCTGGCACAGTCGCATGAGGCTTTTGCTGGGACTGTATTAAGTGTATAAATCTCAGCTGAAGTGCAGTATGGGGCCTCTGTGTAGGATCCTGGACACCAGCCCCACTTTAGAGCTACATTGTGGACTATGAAGGATTTTGCAGTGCTGAGTAGGACAATACTGAAGTCCTTCAAATTCCTCCTCCTGAAAACCCAATTTCTCTTGTCCTTGTGCAGAAATAATGTGCAAATCATTATTTTTAATTTAAAAAGAACACAACCTATTTGCATAGACAAATCTTTTGTGCCTCTCACTTGTACTGTGTAAGAGCGAATTGCTTATCTGCTGTTTGGCATTTCTAGCTTAGATTTATAACACTAACTGGCTGAGTCTCATTGCTTGATTTATAGAGAGGCTGCAGATGAGTGCCCATATATTGCTGATTTAAACTAGATCTGTTATCTAAATCTTTACTGTGCACACAAAGAGCCAGGAATTAAATTTGGTAGACTTGATGCTTTTATGAATATCAGTAAGAGGACTGAAACAGTGGCTTTTTGTCATTATTTATGGATTTTTACATCCAATTCCATTAGTATCTCAAAGCTATGTGGTGATTGGGAAACTTTATTAATAGCAGGTCAGGTTCCACGGTCATCACTTTCGAAGTTGTAAGGAATTTGCAGTGATTTGATAATGACACGGTAGAATCAGAAGTTTAATTACTCATGCTGGTTTTTAAATATTGCAGAAACGGTGCTTTCATTACAACATTTGAACTCTGCATGTTTTCTTCAGCCTTGTGAGAACTGGAATCTGATTTCTGATAAATTTTGCTCACAGGAAATATTTAGAAACAAAGTATGTATAAATAGGAAAGAGTAATAGCCATAGCTAGTGATTGAGAAATCAGAAAATAGCACCATGGAAAAAACATTCCTACCAATTTTTGTTACCCCCACTGGAGTATCTGCATCCTTCAATGAATTCAGTGTGATGTTGCTGAGAAAATTTACTGTGCAATGTCTTTCATGCTTTCATGTTTTTTTGGGGTTTTTTTTGTGTGTGGTGTTTTTTTTTTTTTTTAACCTCGTGGAGACCATTGGTCTAAAATTGCTCTGGTGAGTCAGGTCTGTAGCTAGTCAACAAGTTGTAGTTCGCCTGCTCTCTTTCAAAGTCTGCTCCCATCACTTGTGTACATATTCCACCTCAAATTTGAACTTGCCTATTTAAAAAAAAGTCCTGAAGGATGAATATCACTGTTTGAAAGTATAAGTTTGATTTGCAGCTCTGTGGGGGATCTTTGTCAATATACGGTATCCACACACAGCACTAATTCAGGTATGTTTCTCTTAAGTATTCTGCCGGGGTAGCTTTGTTTCTTTGTTATTTTCCTAATGGCCTATTTCTTAAAATCCTTTCCTGTTTCTAGTCAGGAACCACTTCCATAGATAGGATACACTCAGTGCAGAGCTTTGTGTAAAGGTGGAGTGCAGACCTATCTCTACTTGAAGGTAGATTAGGAAGAGCCTACTTCAACCAGCGGTTGAAACTTTCCTTCACTGGCATGCTGTGCAGAGCACTTAGGGCATGAGACCAAATTCAGACCCAGACTATGTTTTATCTGGCAGCATGTCCTCAGCTTGAGCTATAGTCTCCTTAGCCAATGGTTTCAAAACCCTTGATAGCTCTGGGGTCAGGGGACAGGCAGCATATTAGGGTGACATAGATCTTGGTCTCAGTGGTGCCAGCAATAGTAAGTACGGAGGTCAAGATGATCTGACATGGCAGAGAGGTTCGGAGCTAATGAGTAGGAAAACTCTGTTGCCTGAACCAGCAGCAGCTGATGGCCGAGTCAGGGTCCCAGGCAGTGTTCACAGCCACGGTCTAATTGCCCAAAATATAGTGGTTAGTTATGCAAATGTTTCATCTTGAAATCGCTATCTGGGAGTTAGTTTAATTCACTCACTGCATAAGTGTAACATGTCTTCAACTGTGTTTCAGTGCACAGAATATCGCACTAATGGGTTGACAGTTATAGAGAA